>APFE030868596.1:0-18780 GCA_000404065.3 Pinus taeda | reverse complement strand
CTCCTACAACTTCTCCACATCCACCAGCAATGCCACCACCTCCACCTATATATAAAAATATATACATGATAATATAACAAATAATATGTATAAAAATTGCAATATAAATAAGTAATTATGAGAACAACAATTTAATTAATAAAACTTAATTTACTTTTCTAGTTTAAGTCAACTATTATTTTTAGAATTTCACTAACAAAGTTATGGTAAAGGAAATAAATATTATGTGTGGCCACTCATGATTTTGAATATTAAAGTTGTAAGAGTGGTGAACATGAAAAGTGAACACCAAGTCATAAAAGTGTAGTGTCGTTTAACAAAACAACATTTCCGTTTTTTATTTGCAAAAAAAATAGTTATTTTTTACATATTCATATTTCTACAAATTTATATTTAAAAATATTAATAATACTTTTTATATTTAAAAATACAATTTATAATATTGAATTTATTTTTCTACTAAAGATTTGAAAATATATGATCTAAGCCAAAGTTCCAATTCCAATAAAAATAAATTGAATCTATTTTCGAATAGAGTTAAAAAAATGAGACATCAAAGTGTATTACCCACCCAACAAACATTTCCAATCCGTCATTTGACAAACCCAGGTGAACGTTTGCATGAATTTCCATAGAATCAAATTCGTAATCTAGTTTTTTGGATAATAATTTTGGGGTTACCAGTATCTATGATTGATGTCTGAGTAATCACCAAAATTCAGTGAAAAGGATTGAGCCGATATAGTAATTGTGGATGAATGTTGATGACGAAGTGTTTATACTTTTCAATGTGTAAACAAAAGTACAATGGAACACGAAAAATATCACAAAGTATTACCATACTTGCAGAAAAATAATTATAAACCAGTGGTCGTTCAAACAAAATTATCCATAAACGATATCCAGTTGCACATTTTTTTTTTAAACAACACTTTAAAACAATGATTGTACCAATAAAATTATCCATAAACTCTATCCATAGTTGTAAAACAAAATTATAAACCATATTTTAAAACAAGTCTCGAAAAAGAGGCATGGGTTGAAATGTGCAAACAAAACTATCCATAAAGAATATCCATATAAAGAATATCCATAGTTGCAGGAAAAAATTATAAACTGGAGTTCAAAAAAAATATCGAAGAAGAAAAGGCATGGCTCAAGAATGTTAAGATAATTCAAATTGACAAAAATCGCTACTTACCTCCAGTGCGATGGGAAGTATTGTTATGAAGTGCTAGGTGGGTTGCGCATCGATCGAACACGACCTTCAAAGATCTTCAATCTAAGGCTCTACCATCAAAGATATAGATAAAAAACACGACTTTCATATACTCAGTCTGACGCTCTCCCAACAAAGATACAGATCGAACGAACACACGACCTTCAAAGATATTCAGTCTCACGCTCTCCCATCAAAAATATAGATCGAACGCACGACCATCATATCATATATTCATTCTCACGCTCCCCCAACAAAGATACAGAGACAACAACATTGGCGTTACCCATGGAAACACCAATTCAAAACTACCGCCGCTATGAAGAAAACGGTTCTAATTCCAGAAGACAACCCATAAAAGCAAAAAGTTACCTAAATTTAGAAAGTAAAGCAAAATATAGCAAAAATAAACTAAATTTGAAAAGCAAAATATTAATTACATTGGCTTCACAAAAAGGCCAACGATTAAATTAAAATAATACAAACTAAAATAATTAACCTTTAAATTTTAGAGAAAGGTAAAATAAAAGATTAAAAATTAAATTTAAAAAAATTGTTAACTGTTTTTGACGTAAAAGATTGAAATTTTGAGAGTAAGAAAGACCAAACAGTGGATGGCAAAGTAAAAAATTAAAAGTTAAATATTAAAATAGGCAGTTTCAAACTTAGAAAGACTTATTGTTTAATTGATTTGTTGTAAAAAATGAAAATTTCAAAGTTAGAAATGTAATGGGAACATTTAAAAATGTAAACTGTAAATTGGTTTCTTCAAAGTACACACAATATGCACAAAGTTAATGAAATGTCAATTTTTATCTGAGTGACTCACACCATCGGACCGAGTTTGAATTCGCACAATTACCAAAAAAGTTAATGCTTAAATTTGAAATGTGAATATTTATCTCAGTGACTCACAATATCTGACCCGGGTTTGAATTCACACAATTACCAAAAAAGTTAATGCTTAAAGTTGAAATTTCAATATTTATCTCAGTGACTCACAGTATCTGTGGTTTGAATTCACACAATCACCAAAAAGCAGTGAAAGTAATTATACATATTTTTTAAATTATTTTTTTACATTTTTCTAAATACTTTGACGTTCGAAATTTTGAATCATAATATATAAATAACATATTTATTTCAAATTTTGAGATAACTTATTTTTTTCAATCTTTCTAACGGCCTTGCAAAAGTCTAGGAGTATCAAAAACCTAACTACTAAATCACTAAGGGTTTTTTTAAGTACAACCAATTAGTTATTCTATTAAAACAATGAGGGAAATCATAAGGAAAGACACATTGGGTTTACCAATAATATTTTGATCTATAAAAATATATATATTAATATATGTGTCTATAAATTCACTAATTAAATGAATTTACTATTAGATATTTCTATATATTGCAGTATATAGTCACCCACAAAATTGTTCCCCTTATTTAATGTAACATTTAATCACTCTAACCACTATAATATTTGATACAATATGTGCCCCTTAAGAAAAATCCATTATGAATATCAAAACACTAATATTACACATAATGGTTGATACAATATGTGCCCCTTAAGAAAAATCCATTATGAATATCAAAGCACTAATATTACCCATAATGGCTAGTTTACCGTTATCACTGATACTCTTAGATAATTACAAACTCTTCCATAATGCAACCTCTAAACATTATTACTATTAAAAATCAATGAAACTTGATAATTCTTAAGGGCTAACTCTAAAATTAAATAAAACATAGTGCACTATGATCTTTAAAACACAATGAATTCTAGAAACTATGACCCCTAGTACAATTCACCATCATGACATTATAATTCTTGAAATTTTACAACACACATCAATTTAATATCTAACACATTAACTATAACATTAAAACTATAGCTTTTATGTACTTAAAGTGGCATAACATAGTGATCAAGTTGAATCAAGTGTAACTCCAAATTCGATCCCATAAGAAAGGAATATAATAAATGTTGTGTATTTTGGAGATGATATTTTAATTATAGATATTGACCTAGAAATAACTTTTCATGAGCCAACATATGGTAATGGTTTTGATTATCGATATTGACCCAAAACGCACTTTTGGTGAGTCAACATATGATAATGATCTGGAGGAGATGATACAATGATTTTGTATATTTTGTAGATCAGTTAAGATCTTAATGTTGGTGTCTGAAGTTCATTTAAACTATTATTCCTTCCATCAATTAATATTAATCAAGTATATATATGTTTTATTTTTATATTTAGTTATACGTATTTCAAAATTATAAAATTTCTAAAATACTATTTTGTATATTTCTATATGGTTTTTTCTGATTTTCACTATTCAATGTAATACGAATAATAAATATTCTTTAATCGGTTCCTATGTATTCATGTTTATATTATTGTGTTAAATATATGTATTGTTAAATTAACTTTGTGATATCTCAATTTGTTTTTCTTATTTCTAATTTTTTCCTAATGAGAGAGTCATTTTGCATGAATAGGGAGAGTTTCTAACATTAAACTCAATATTTTACAATAAATTGGCTAATGATCATGACGGGAAAAATATACAACTAGGAAAAACACATTGATGACATGCTAAATATGAACTAGTATAAATGTGAAAATTTTAATAAGTCCATTCCTTTCCCCGCTTTACTAATTTGGTTAGACATGAAACAAACTTCATTAGTTAGTCATCCGAAAATCTTTAAAAATGTTTCCTCCCTTAGCAAATACAAAAATTGTTTCCTCCCTCATCGTACATTCAATTCTCCCTACAAAGGTATGCTCACTCTTTATATGTATAAAAACAAGAGATTTTCTATCACCATACAATTGACCAAATATATATATATGTGTGTGTGTGTGTGTGTGTGTGTGTGTGTGTGTGCGTGTGTGTGAGAGAGAGATGAGTTAATAATCTAACATAATATACTCAATTCCACCACAAGCTCTAGAAGAACAAGGGGATATACGATTACTCCTTCTAGATGTTGAACAAGAAGAAGAAAGGGAAAGATAATTATACACAACCATTTGAATTTGACCTCTTAGTACCTGTGACATAATCTCATAAGAATATTGGAAGAAAAGATTCACAAACTTGGAAAACAATAGGGACATAAACATATACAATAAATGAGAATCAAATCTTTCTAGGTATTCAATTAGAACACCCACAACAACAATATAATCTACACTCAATTACATGAATTTTTTTTGAGGATACCCTATAAGGGTAGGAAAAAAGGAAGCCTATAAAATTGGAACAATTTCTAGAATAATCTATTGGGAGTGACGTCTTGTTGTTTCTTGGACTTGGAAAATATTATTCATTGAACAATAAACAATTGACTCTAGACAAACTCTACATAGAAAGAAGCTCATCATAGGCATATGAACAAGGATAGTTGACTGAACCCAACAGGAAAGAAAAAATTAAACATCGACTTGACTTGTGATTCACCCCATGCTACTACAATAAAAATTATAGAAGAAAATGATGGTCAATATAAAACCCGATCCAAGCAGTTTGATAGTGATAAAGCTTCATCCAAGCATTCTAGGTTTGATGACATATTAAGTTGGATAGTAACAATATTATGCTATAAAGAGATCAACACAAAATGTATATTTGGTTGGAATGCTATAACTAGGAAATAGAACAACATAATATAAACATTGCAATAAGAATTAATGATCCACCTTTTGCACGCCAACAATTGGTACATAAGTTAGTCGATCAAACACTATATATGCCTATAATTATGCTAATCACCATAGTTATAAGTTAATTATTAGGTTGATGGAAGATATTTAAACACCATGGAATATGTTAGAACATTCATAGTAATATTTACATATTTCATAGCTAACTAACATTTTTTGTTGTGTTTAAAATATGCATTCAATTTCTTTAAATTTATAAATAACCATAATATAATTTGTAATAAAGTTATAATTTAGTTAATTTCTACTGTTTTTTTAATCTATGAAATGTGACAGGAATAATGGGTTACCCATTTTGATGGTTATCATCAATTGAATTTTATTTTCAGTTGGATCCATTTGATTTATATGTCTTCCCTAGGTGGTTATTGACAAATTAATAAATATATTTTACGAAAAACATTAAAATATATGGAAATCTAATAAAATGGATATACACTGAAGGAGAAAGGCAATACTTTTCATTAAGAACGAAATAATTGTTCAACAATACACATTGTTTAGTATAGGTAACACCTAGATCACCTCATGTTGCGACCCTTCTACTAAAAATATTCATATTTTTATTATATGTGTACAATGACAAATTCCTTAGTTCTCCTTGTGATCAAAAGAAGCCATGAAGGTGAAATAAACTTGGACATGCATAAAAAAACCTTAATGAAATAAAATAAGAATCCGTTGTTTCTTTCACCAAATTGTAATATAATTACATTTATGCATCCTAAATTGTCTTACATCATTTCATAGAAAAAATATCATGAAATGTACACACCCTTGGCATTAAAGATTTCATCAGTACTATGTCACAAAGGCTCACAACATGAAAATATTAAATGACCAACAACTTTATTCCTTGTTAGTTATTCCCCATATGTCATTTTTATTCAACAATGTCTCATGTTATTATTCTCTTTTACTCACTTAATTATTTTATATATTTTCCACAACTGCACCATTTTTTTCATTCTTCTAGAAGGTTTCGATCTAGTAGCAAAACTTAAACGATGGAAGTTTGTTTCAAAGCTTGTAAACCTTGTCTAACATTAATACTCCACAATATGCATAATGTAAAATGTTTAATGATATTTTCTGAAAAACATGGAGAGTTCTAATGAATTTTAAGTTAAAATAATTTTAAAGCATAAAAATTGAGCAAATAAATTAAAAAAATGTAAAAATTGACAACTATTTTTATCTTTTGTTTTGAAAAGCCATGGAATATTAAACCACTCTAAATATTACCCCAAACAATTTCTCTAGTACGTGGAAAATTATCGAGCTTATTTACATTGGAAAAAAAAAATATTCTACCAAGAGCGCATAGACTATCCATCAATATTATCTCATTTTTCACTCTACTTAGTCATGCTAAACAAAAAAACAAAAAAATGGTATATGAAAATCAAACAATATTTTCAATAAAGAAATCCAAGAAGTAAGAGATAAATTTTCTCTCTATCCCTATAACTACAAATAAAATTTGGTTCCAATGCCATGTTTGAAGGTAAATTAAAAAAAAAGTGTGACAATCTACAAAATTCCAAAAGATATGAAGTGCGTGGAAACTAATTCACTGATATTTTACTAAAAACTCCTTCTCCTCAAAGCTACTTCAAACATAGTGAAAATTAAAATTGGTATCATGGATTAAGGTATACTAAGATATTCGTTTTTCTTAGGTTTGACTTTTCCATCATGCATAGCCAAAGTTCTAAATTTGTAACCATTTCATGTATCGCAAAATTTTGGTGAAAACTAATTTCAGAATATTTTGCCAAAAAATAGACTCTTTACACTATTTCAAACAACTATAAATTAAAATAAGTACCATTGGGTAAGACATTCTAAGGTGGATTTTTTTATTACTTGTTTCTTGTTTTGAATTTCTCATCGATCATAACTAAAGGGTTAAAAATGTAATCGTTTCTTTCATTTTAAGAGAAAAAATATTTTGATCATGTTTTAAAGAAAGGGCATAAACTTGTAAGGAAAACAAATCTAAAATTAAAAAGAACCTAAGAGAAGAAAAGAAATGATGCACCTAAGATGAATTGGAAGAACTAATTGTTAAGACTACACAAATACCTTGTAAGTAAAAGTAGTAGTGACAAATTCGAATAGATTCTCTTCAACTCGCTCCCAAATTGGATGGTGAAATGATTCAAGAAATAAAACACAGAGGATATACCAATTATGAAAGTCTTGTTTTCACAAAATGAGATAACATTTTATCATTATGATTCAATGCAACACATTAATTATTGAACATGAAAACATAATACAATTCCACAAGAATGATTCCAAGTTGGCATGGAAGGGAAATATGTATTCATGGAATAGAAATTTTCGTTACAAGTAATAAACCATCAAAGATAAAAGTTGAACCATTTTGTAACATTATCTAGGAACTTGTGTGAAATTATTGGACATTATACTCTATCTACATAGTAAAAGGTTTGAAATTATTTGTCATTTATCATGCCTCAATCTTGTATAGTATCAAACCAATAGAATTGCATGCAACTCTATTTGTTACCATGATTTTTTATAAGGGAAATAATTAATTACTGAAAGATGTTGCCAGGGGCTAATAATGTAGCTTAGTTGTTCATTTTCATTCAAAATTTCACACTTAACTAGCATTTTGAATAAATGAATCCCCTAAAAATGGGGAGAATACTATCAAACAAGAAATTTTCAACACCATCCAACATTTTCATGCATACATAGGACTTGCCATTACGAAAATCATATCATATCCACAATATATACTGAAACAAACAATCTCCCAATAACATCAAATCCTAGAGATGTATCATAGTAGTTTTCATGAATGTTAAATAGGAAAATGCAATCAAGCTAAATCAATATGATTTTAGTTTAAGGACTTGTAATGTTGACGGTGAAATACATACTCTTTGAAAACTATTAAGCACATACCTGAGATCAAAACAAAATTTTTGCAGGAGAAAAAATCACAAGTTTCAAGAAGGCATATGAAATTGGAACATTGAGAATAGTAGCCATGCAAAAGAGAGAAAGAACTAAAATCTTGGCTATTAAAAATATGTTCAAGTCTTCTTCAGTGTGCACATCTTGTTAGGAGAGAAAGAAAAATAAAATGTTTATCATTGGGATAACTAAAAAAATTGAAGAGTAGTGATAGTTGAGAAATGTATATACTAAATAATAATTCACAATAATTCACAGAAAATATATAGACTTCCAGTTGAAAAAAATTGGTTAAAAAAAATTTCGACCACTCAAGTGCCTCCACAAAAGCTACATTAGGGTTCATAAACAATATTCAATTACATTTATAAAAGAACTTTGGAAGTTTGTCTCCTGTATAAGTAAAATAGACAACAATACTATTCCAATAATAGATAGAAAATTTTTATGGAAGACACATAAGGACAAAAAGCCTCCAAATAATTACCACAACTAGACAACTTCATATGATGAGTATATATTGGAGATACAAGCAAGGCACAATAACTCAGTCACGTGAGGAAATATTTTAAGTGAACAAGGAAAAGGGTAAATAAACCAAATTGAATAGTGGCAGTTATACCTATTGGCCTTTTAAAATAAGTATAAAATAAAAATGGAAAGAATAGGAACCAACTTTTATATCACATGAATTATTGAGATGAGTATCCTTCTCTAGAACATCTTTCATTCGACTATTTTTGACAATGGTGCCAACCTCATTAAATGTAGTTTTTACACCATTGTTAAGGCCAATAATCTTGCCCGCCCTTATAGTAGTTTCCCATACTTATCAAAAAATATCAAATGATGATTATTCTGCTCTGGAACATCTTTGCTTCTACTATTTGTGACAATCATGCTAACCTCATTAAATGTGGTTTTTACACCATTGTTAAGGCCAATAATATTTCCCTTACTTATAGGAGTTGCCCTTACTTACCAAGAAAGATCAACTTGTATGGTTATGGAGAAATTCCATCCTTAACTAAAATGTGTTCCTTATCATTGTCAATTATTTCTAACTCTGAAGTTCAAGTGATTGAGAAAAAATTGCATACTACTACATGGAAAAAGAACTGAGGGGTGAGTCAATTCCTTTAGGATAAACCTGCAAAACTCATATCTCAAGGTTTCTTATCCCAACAAAGATCAACCTTTACTAATCTAGAGGAATTCCTTCCTTATAAACTCGTATCTCAAGGTTTCTTATCCCAACAAAGATCAACCTTTACTAATCTATAGGAATTCCTTCCTTATCTTGAATTTTAGTATTCACACCAGAGCTAGTCAACATCATGACAAAGACCTACATATTACTTGGGAGATGTATGGACACAAACACGTCAGTTATTCTGAATATTATAATCAACTAGTACATTTCTTTCATCTTCATGCTCGTGCCTAGCAAACATCAACCTTTGATGATTTGGAGGAATTCCTTGTCTTGAATTTTAGCCTTGGCATTATTGAAAATCTTTGATCTATCAACTTCAAAAGTAATGTTCATCCAAGGTACATTTTCGAGATCTACATTCCACCTGTCAAATAGAGAACCAATTAGATTTAATTATGAGTTTTGAGATCTTCATGATTTTTTTTAGTTCTCGTAATGTGAAATATATCATGAGGTACATGTTCTATTTACTAACCATTTCATTTATATGGCTACACTAATTCCTATAAAGATCGAATAGCTTGCCCATCTTGCCCTTCATTGTAAAGATTTGTTAATACGTGGGCACACAAATTTTCACTTGCACTTTTGTCGTTTATAAGTTTACACTAATTCGTGTGAAGTTAGAAGACCTTGCCCTTCATTGTAAAGATTTGTTAATACGTGGGTGCCCACATTTTTACTTGGTGCCCACATTTTCACTTGCATTTTTATCATTTATATGGCTACACTAATTACTATCAAGATCGAAGACCTTTCCATTCACTGTAAAAATCCGTTTCCATTTTTAGAAGCCTAATTCATGTCAAAATCGAAGACCTTGACTTTCATTGTAAAGATTTGTTAATACCTAAACACATACATTTTCAATTGCACCTTTATCGTTTATACACTAATTCCCCTTCATTATAAAAATACATTACCTTTTTAAAAACTTTTTAATTTTTTTTTTACATATTTGTCAAGATAATAATGTGACTAACTATAATAATGTGACTAACTATAATAATGTGACTAACCAAATGGAATAAGTAAAAAACGGTAAAACCATGAATTGAAACCTTATTGGCCAGATGTGCATTTGGAAGGGAAGGAAAAAAAACGAAAAGCATTAATGGAAAGAAAGAACCACCGAAAAAAAACAAAAGCAAGCTGCACCAAAAAGCATTAACTCTCAACTTGAGGAGAGAGTAGGGACTTTATAAAACTAATCTTAGACGTGGTAAAACTCTTGTAGCGTTTGGAGGGCACTGGGGAATCCGTACATATAATCTATTGTCTTTTCATTTTTCGAGCATCTTCCTTCTCCTCTGTCCCTATCACGTCTAGCTATGCTTGTGTGTGTTTGGCTGTCTGTGTGGTTTGACTTCGGGTCTGTCCGTGTCTAGGTGTAGGTCGACCTCGTGTTTGAGTCAATCACGGTTGTGTGGGATAGAGGAGGCAGAGGCTGATGCTGATGCTGGTAAGAAAAGGGCATGGTAAGGCGATTGAGTTGATTAATAGTTTTTTTTTGGGTTCATAGAGATTAATTATCTCTCAGAAATGTTATGATAAAATTCTATTTAATTTCAGTTCAGTGTTTCTATTTGCTGTGAGGACATAATCCATTTCATAATTCCATTTCAGGGAAATGAATTAAAGAAGGAAATAGGTGGTTGACGTCGCTGTTGTTCAAAGCCTATCTCACTAATTCCAATTATTTGGCTGAAGAAATGAAATCCAATCCCAATTCGAGGTATGTAGAGATGGCCCTTTGCCTTGTATCTGTATGTCTCCTTTGATTAGTTTAAGGCTCTCTTTTTCTTTCAAAAATTTCTATTGAATTTAGGGCTTTGCTTTATTTAATTTTTTATTCAATCGACTTATTATTACATTTAATTTTTCCTTCATCCTTTTAATCGGTCTTGTGGAGGTTTGCGGTTACACCAAAATTCAGAGGTGTCTGTAAACATTACAAATTAAGATTTTAGGTTGAAAATTAAAACACAGAGGTGTTGGTAAAGGTTACAAAGAAATCAGTAATTAAGATCTCAGGATGGAAATTATGGATTCCACAGAGGTGCGGGGATTCTTCCAACACCTCCCCTCAAACGCAACTCGGGAATCAAACTTACCATGTAGAGGTTTGCAGTTACACCAAAACCTGTAGGTGTTAGTAAAAGTTACAAATAAGTAACTGAGATCCCCAGGGTGGAAATTACGGATTCCATAGAGCTACATTGATTCTTCCAACAGGTATTTGGCTCTAGGTTCACCAATTTATCCTATTCCGTGCGAATTCAAGAATCACTACCCATAGCTGTGTATTTGGGTTTAATCTACTGCATATTAGCTTATTTTAGTTTGTGGTTCTATCCCGTATAACCTCTTCTTTATTAGTTTATCCATGCTTTTTTGGACATAACTTGGTTTCTGTGTATTGTGTTCTTTGTTCGATAAACCCGTGGGTTGGTTTCTGTGTATTGTGTTCTTTTTTCGATAAACCCGTGGGTTGTTTTCCTTTTGGGTATAACTCATATTGTATATTGTGTTGTGTATTGGTCATATTGTATATTGTGTAGTGTATTGGTTAGGCTTTAACATTTTGTGTATTGGGCTGTGTGCATCAGCCATGGATTTAAGGTTTTGTTTTCTCTTATTGTGCTCATATCAATCATGGATTTAAGGCTCGCTCTGTTTCTTTCTCAATAATTTGTTATACCCTTGTGTCGTGTGCCCACATCAGTCATGGATTTAAGGTTTTGTTTTCTCTTATTGTGCCCATATCAATCATGGATTTAAGGCTTGCTCTGTTTCTTTCTCAATAATTTGTTATACCCTTGTGTTGTGTGCCCACATCAGTCATGGATTTAAGGCTCGCTCTGTTTCTTTCTCAATAATTTGTTATACCCTTGTGCCGTGGGCCTGAGCCACTGTATTAAGTCTCTATTTTCTCCGCAAGAATTTTACCCTTGATGGATCTGATTCCTCGTCAATAGTTTTATTCTATCATACTGTTTTTATTACGTTTAATTTTTCATTCATTGCTTCAATCAAGGCATATCTCTGGATTCAGCTTAACGTGTGGCTTCTTTCGCTGTATTGTGCGCCGTGTGTTATTTTAACCTGAGGTTTTTTATATATAACCTACTTTGTACTGCGTTATGTTCCATGTGCTACTGTAATCCATGGTTTTTAACACTTATATATTTTTATCTGTAACCAATTAAAACCCTTAAAAACCTACCTCATTAAAACTTCGTTCTGTTACAGTTACCCTTTTTATTATACCGGCCCATGGTAGCAGGTATACAGCGATTGGTATCGCGTTGAAATTGAATTAATTTTGTTTGAGTTTTTAAATATCAAATGTGATTCAGTGCTTTAACCAAATTTTTAAGAAAAAAATTGATAATTCAAATTATTTAATTAATTTTTCCAAGTTTTTTAATTGGCTATTCAGATTGAGGTCTTATTGCAGATTTGTTCTTTTGTGATTTTGTTTGTTGATTTTATCCAAATTTTGCAATCTCATGCATTACTTTTATCTAAAGTTTAATTCTCTTGGATTTTCGATTGCACTTAGTTAATTTTACCCAAAGTTTCAGTAGCCTATGGTGCCCCAAAGTTTAGTTTTCTTGGATTTTTTATTACACTTAGTTATTTTACCCAAAGTTTCTGTAGCCTATGGGCAGGAGAAAATGTGCCTCCAAAAATACATCTGCCACACCGCCAGGAGCTCCCAAAAATACACCTGCCACCCTCCAAAAATGCACATGCCACACCACCATTTACACATGCCACCATATCCATCCATGGAAACTCGCCAGATTCAGAGCTCCACATTCTTCTCCGAGTGACCATGGAATGACGATCATCTACCTTCACATCAGACACTCAATCTCGAGGTCTTCTGCCGGTTTTTTCTGAATTTTGGCCTCCACCTCGAGTCCAAGCATTTTGTCACCATGATTCATGGTGACCAAATGCTCGGACTGGAGGGGGAGTCCAAAATTCAGAAAAATCCGGCATAAGACCTGGAGATTGAGTGTTTAATGTGAAGGTAGATAATCATCCTTTTTGTGACAATTGCCACACATCTATTGTAAGTTTCTATAGAAGTTGTGATGATTGTGAGTATGATTGTTATCTTTCTTGCTACCATGAGCTTGGTGAAGGACTTCTACCAACAGTGCTTTACTTTTCAAGGAGTACACCCATCCTAAATTTGGGATTCTAAATCTTGCCACAAAGCTTCCAAAGCACTCCTTAAACCCTAATTTGGGTCCCAAAACTTACATAGCCTATGACAACAAGGAAGAGCATATTAGCATATTAGAAGAGGGGATTCAACCATTAAGCTACACTTGGATGTGATGTTGTGAATATTATAACGCATACAACCGAAGTCAAATTCACATATTCCAAACAAAAGAAATAGATAAATTGAGAGAAAAATATAGAATAAGTGATGGGCTGCCGAGAGTTTAGGGAAGATTGAAAACAAAGACTGTGAATTTGGAGGTGCTCTTTGGGATGTTTTTTCAGAGAGAGGATATACCCAAGTTACAAGATTATTTTGTGAAACACAAGGGGGAATTCAGGCACCTTGAAAATAAGCATCTTACACAGGTTACTAATCCAATTCATGATCAGATTATTTCCCTAATGAGTATCATAAGGGGAAAGGGAAAGAAGAATATGGGGTAGAGGCATGGACATTCAAAGAAAATCTTTACAAGGCAGTCTTTAATCCAGATCGGTGTCCTCATCAAGTTCATAACCTGAAGTCATCTATTAAAGTTGCCATGGATTTGTATTGCGTGAAAATTTGGAGCAATGTATTCAGTTGACTGAAGAGTTCCGCTTACTGCGCAAGAATCAAAGGGTGAAACCAGACAAGTTAGAGGTGAAGAGGATGATTCTCCATGCAATCAAGTAGGCTCACAAGAGCTCGACAGTTTAACCTCAGCCATGGAGGACGAAAAGAAGGGAAATTGTCTAGCATTGTAGAGAATGTGAACGCAATTATTGTTATGTTTCTCATCCTACCAGGGTGATTTTTCATGTTTTTCCTAAAAAAAATTTCCACGAAGAGCATGATAAGTCTATTCTCTCTTGTGATTTATTTTATTTTCAAAATGATATTTGTTGAATAAAGGTGTGAGGAATGCACCTCATTTCTGAAAATATTTTTTCTTTATCAAGTTTATTCTTGAATAGAAGTGTGAGGGAATGCACCTCATTTTTTAAATGTTTAATCATAATAAGTTGGAAAAATAGATGTTCGTTCTATTTTTAAATGATTTATCTTGAAATGAAAAAGATCTTGCAGAGACTTAGTTTTTATTTGAACTTGTTTTCTATTATCCGGTATGCTATATGAATGTGTTCTAATATCAACTTTAACGAGTATGAATGTGTTATGAATTTGTTTTGATATCAACTTAATTGTAGCGAGTTCATTCTCGCGTAAAGATTCTTAATTCCACCGTACACTGTATAAATATTCTGTGATAGTCTTTTGCAAACAATGCAGAAATTCTACTACAAAAGTCATGGTTAGCAACTGCTTATGTTTATTTTTTCTAAGTTGGAAATTTTTTTTAAATCCATTAGAACTACTTTATTCATCATCAATGAATCCATTAGAACTATTTTATTCATCATCAATTAACTATTATTGCAGAATCAATAGCATAATCAATTATTGCATAATCAATGGCATAATCTATTCTTGTAATGCCAATGAGTCTCTTCTGATCGCAGAACTAACAATATATCTTATCATCAACTAAGTATCATTGCAGGAACAATGGCAGAAGCTATGAGTTTCTTCATTCTCCTGTAACGTGAACATGGCAAAAGCTATGAGTTTCTTTTGATGCCATTCTCCTGTAACAGGCCTCTGCAAACAATGTAGAATACTACCATATGACTCTAGATTTTTCATTGCTTATTATGTTTATTTTCTGTACTTTGGAAAGTTTTGTTAAATTTTTTAAGATAGCGTTAGAATCAGTTGGAACTATGTTAACAATACACACACTATTATTTCAAGCACTATGGCAGAAAACTCACTATTATTGCAAGAAATATGGCAGACTATTATTATTACTACCCAGGAATGTTGTATACAGATTTTCTTTGGTAAAGGATAGATATTCTTTGGCGCGCTATTATTGTAGGCGCTATGGCATAAAACTAACTACTATTGCAGTCACAATGGCAGATTATTATTACTACTACCAAAGAATGTTGTGTATAGATTTTCTTTGGTAAAGGCCAAATTTATTTGATAAGTGGGTTTTTTTAAACCACCTCGTCACTAATACCGTTTCGATGTCTGTATCAACTTTAGTAATGAATTGAAGATACTATTATCATTTAGATTTTTCTGATCAACAAGACCTACGTTGTTTGCCGAATTCCTTATCAGCGGCACATGCAGAAATTGGGGCGCGCTATCGTTGAACTTAAGATTTCAAGCCACTGGTGGTTAATATATCATGTTGCTGATATAAAAAACAGTAGTTTTAAATGTGGACATAATCCTTGTGGAATTGAGACTTCTGTGATTTGTCATAGTTATAAGGAGAGCTTCAGCGTAAATCACATAAGAAAGACTTTTGTCGACGCGTTTCGAACCAAGCAATGTGGTTCATCGTCAGGACAAGTTGAAGATACAGATCCAGTTCAGCGTGTGAAATAGTCCAAGCAGAGACTCCAATGGCTAAAACCATCTAACGGCTACTTTTCCACTCAAGAACCCCAGTCAAACTTCCTCTAACTACTTTAATATTAAAATACTATTATATTCATTTACTTAATTTAAAATATTACTCCATTATATATAAAAATATATGTCAATATTTATTTAAATTATTAATTCATTAAATCTATGTATATTTTAATAATTTTAATTATTATACCTAATTTCTAAAACCCATTTTTTTATGTTTCATAATTGTAATTAGTATTATTTATAATTAATTTTATAGAAAAGGTTAAATTAGGTCAATTAAAATTAATTTATAAAAATAAAAATGCATTATATATAAGTTAATAATAATATATATAATTAATAATATTAAAAATAAATAATTTATTAATATATTAATATATTTAACTTAATCCTAAATAATACTAGGATGTGGTTATACGTCTTAATTTTATAGAAAAGGTTAAATTAGGTCAATCAATTTTATTTATTAATTTATAATAATGTGCCATATGTAAATTAATTATTAATATTATATGTATAAAATAATAATATGTATAATTGATAATATTAAATATAAGTGATTAATTGATTTATTAGTATATTTAAATTAATATATATAAGTCCTCAATATACTATGTTGGGTTATATTAATAATATATATTTATATGGGAACTATAAATATGATAGTACTATATGCTTATAAATTTGAAATTATAATGTTGGGAGTAGATATTTCTTATTAATTTAAAAAGTAATTCATTAATTTATAATTAGTAATACAACCTATAAAAGAATGTTAATTGAATTGCCATTTGTTTTAATATTGTTATTAATAATTTAGGAATAATTTTTGCTCAATTTTAATAAATTCTACATAAAGGAAGAGGTTAATCATCAAAAAAAGAGACGGGAGGACTCAAGGAACAAGGGAAGAACAAAAAGCTGCCAGCGATAAGTGATACCAGACTCACAAGGACAAAACTACGCCCACCCAAAGAAAGCACCTAAGAAGAACAGAGGGGGGGAGGAAGAAACCCTAAGACGACAACGCAGGGATCCAACTTCTACTTACCTTCCACCCATCATCTCTGTTGAGTCGTTCAATTTCAATCGCTTCCCTTAACTTGCGATGATGAAACCGATCCACCCTGGCAATGACTTTGGCCTCTTCTATGCAGACATGATGCTTAGTTTTGTCCACATGCTCTGCTAGAGCTGAGGACTTTATTCTACCATGCCTCAGGTCCGCTGCATGCTCACAAATTCTCTGCTAGATGGAGCGCCCTGTTTCCCCTATATAAGGGGTCCGACATGAGCAAGGAATCAAATAGACACCTTTCATGTCTTTGGGGTCGACCGGACTATTTAACAGGCTGAACTGGATTTGTATCTTCAACTTGTCCTGACGATGAACCACATTGGTTGGTTCGAAACGCGTCGACAAAAGTCTTTCTTATGTTATTTACGCTGAAGCTCTCCTTATAACATAATCCTTTTTTATTTCTCTGGGGTTCTGTTTAAATCAAGCCTGGTGCAGGTAGTCATAGTTATCTTCCATATATACACGCATTGGAAACATGAATCTATCCTCTGGCTATGAATCCGAATCAGCAGAAAGGTGCGACACAGATTTCTACCAAAAGTGCTTCAAAAGAGTTTACATCATAGTTACCCTAGTTACCATGTTCAACCGTACTAGAAAAAATTTCGCAAATTCGCTGATTCGGTTCGATATCGTGAATAATTCCCCATTCAAATTCGGTACGGTCTCCACTGACAAGCTTGGTCTATTCGTGCACTTTCTCGCAGCCCGGTGTACATTTCATTCTGTGTAGATATTATATAAGATATACTTGAGTATATAAGGCGGTGATGGAAAGTTTCAATGACATGTTATTTACATCATTAACAACAATATGATGAAGAATCCACTAAAGAATGGCATGGCATGGCAGGAAATAAATAGCCCAGAACTCATAGGGACGAAGAGGAAGTTTGTATCAAACAAATATTTTCCCTAAGCTTTTTTAAGTGGTTTTGGGTAAACGAATAGAGGTATTCAATATATTCAATATTTTTATAAGCTTTTTTTTAGTGGTTTTGGGTGAATAAAGGTATTCAATATTGACTTAAGAAACCAGGGATCTATATTTATACGGCAAGTATGCGGAATGCAATGCATCCTTGTTAAATTTTCAAATTAATATATAATATACGTTTTCAAATTAATAATAATACATACAGCTCTGTGAGCTGCTCTTTCTTATCACTTGTTTATATCAATTTTAAATTAATAATAATAATACAAATCAGCTGGGTCAATGGGGAATTCTCTGTGTTATATATATATATATCCCTTTCGCTTCCATCCTCGGGAATTAGTTGAATTAGTTAGATTACATTACAGCTTTCGCATTCGCCTTCGCCTTCTTCGGGGATTCAACGCCCTATCAAGTCCGGTCCCGTGAAGTTCAGTATTGGCGAGGCCCGGTACCGTTGGTACATTGTGTTTTAATGTGCTACTTTAACCCATGGTTTTCAAGCCTTAAAATTTTTACCCGTAACTAAATAAAAAAGACTCTACCGTGAAACAATTTTAACCTGTCAATTAAACACACCAATGAATTTAATGGCTCTACCTCAACCTCAACCAACTTCCTTACCCTTCCTTCTCACCGGTTTATTAAATTTTCAAATTAATAATGAATACATTTTCAAAATATTCATACAGCTCTCTTATCATTGGTTTGTTTTAAAAATTAATAATAATCAACCTCAGCTCAGCTCTTTCGATTCAATTGAGAATTCTCTGTTATGCAGCCCTCTTTAGCTTCGCTTCAATCCTCCTGTATCATTTACAACCTTCTTTGAGGATTCAACGCCCCATCAAGTCTGGATCCGGTCTTAAGCAGTCAGTTATGGCCCTCTACCATTCGTACTGGTT
>APFE030868582.1:0-72080 GCA_000404065.3 Pinus taeda | reverse complement strand
AAGGGACCAATTGATAGTTTTCTATTTGCCTGTAGCAATTCCTCCCCTCCCTGATGCTTAGCCTTGGAAAGGTGGGAGGGGCGACCACGGGTCTTAGGAGGGGCAGGAGGGGATACCACCTCAAACCCAATAATGTTGAGGCCCTGGGAGCGTATCTGGGAGTGAAGGGGATAACGAGGTTCGAGGGGGAGATGGGAGGGAGTAGGCCAAAGAGGGTCGCCCATAAGGGAGGTTTGGGGGAAGGAGTATACAGGGGGAGGGGGAGCAATAGTGCAATGTTGTACCAAGGATGTTTAATAGAGCAACCAGGGGGGGATCAAGGAGGGAGGAGTTGGGAGGATGCCTGTAGATTCCATGGCCTGGGATTTTAATGATAAGGATGGAAAATCAGGAATTATAAAAGATGAAATAGCAGAAGGGAGAGGTATATTTGACATACCCGTGAAGTGTGTGTCCCCTATGGCCGCCCTTGCTCTTGTTAATGGTGGGGAGGGAGGCTGGAGAGGAGCTTTCCCCCACTTATTTCATGAATCCTTCCCTTGTGTCTGCTCTACTTCAACCGGACCTTGTGGATGTAGCTCTTCTGATTCCACTGTGGGAGGTGGATTGTCCCATAGGCGCTCTTCCTGCTCTTTGTTCTCCTCTAGGATTCCTTTCTTGGTGATTAGGGGATAGTCCTTGTAAACATGCCCGACCTTGTGATAGCGATGACATATGTATGGGATACCTTCATAGTCCAATGGTTGCTTCCTCGTGAATGATCTCCACTGGATAGTGATAAACTCCTGAAGTCTGCCTCGAGTATCCATGTGCACCAGTAGTCTGGCAAAAGCCATCTTGCCCGTGGACAGGTAGGATTTGTCTGATTCCATGTAAGTGCCAATAGAATCCCCGATGCGTCTGAAGATATCTTCGGACCAGAAGTGTAATGGGAGACTTGGGATTCTTACCCATATCAGCCCAACTCTGAGTTGTTCAGTTTCCGGGTCAAACATCAGAGTCTAGCATTTCAGAAGGACCAAGGCGTGCTCGAAGTACCAATTGGATGAGAGGACCCAATTTGTGTGGTCTGGTCTTGAGAAGTGGAGCACAAACTAGCCTTTCACAAAGGTTTGGACTGTGGGCAAGTCTGCAAGACGATGACCCCAGACCTCCATTGTCCATGCTTTGATGCGGTCCACAGTATAGTTTCAATCTCGGACTCTACCAGCCAACACTCTGTCCGCAAAATCCATAGTATCCCCCAGCTGTATGTCTTCCTTGAGTCGGAGACAAGTATAAACCTCCTTTGTGCGAAAACACTTGGTATTCTTGCTGGCCCTAGCTTCGGCTTCAGTGGTACCTCCACGGTCAGGGGATCGCTCCTCTTGGGGGGGAAGCAGCGGGGAAGGGGTTAAGTCATCAGGGAGTGCACCGGATGAGGGGGGAGCGGAAGTGTAACTACCAAAGAAGGGTAAGGTCAAGCTCGGCATGATCTAGGGAGTCAGAATGGCAGAGTGAGCAGGAAAACCGGAGGGTAAGACAGATGGAGGAGAGTTAGGGGTGTGACCGGGGGGGGGATGGAGGGTTAGGGTTAAGGTAAAACCCTAGGGAGGATGGGGAAAGTGGGAGAGAGGAGAGGGACAACCAGGTTAGGGGGTCGTCCGACAGGATCAAACGATGATTTGAAGGGCCAGAGAAAGGAGGGAGCCCATAGATAGCTTCACGCAGATCATTCCCAAACGACTGCATCCCATACATATCAGAGCATGGTGTGGTCCATATAGAACCCTCTTCTAACGATTCCTCCGAATAGTACACCAAGTCTAGGTCCATCATTGTCTAGGGCAAGGAAACGCCAGCTGCCAGAGGTAACCGTCAGGGGAGGGAGCAGTATGTCGGCCAAAACAGTTGGTACCCAAGGTCAATTCCCAAACCGTGATGCAGGTAAACGACTGCTGTAAAACAAATGCCAAAGTAAAAAAACCTCTATTAGGGAGTAGGGGTAATATAATATAATAGTGCTTGATCCAATGTAAGAATTGTGTAGATTGGTCTTGAGTTTTTCAACTTCTTTAATCATTAATAGCACAAAAACTAGATTTTAGCAACATACATTGTTTGGTATATATATATATATTAGTTTAAATCTAGAAGTTTGATGGGTTCTAACTCTAGGATCTATCATTTCTTTTCTAGATTAAATAATAAGGATTTATGACTATTATGTGCTAATGGACTAATGTCTATTTGGGCCTGGAACTAACTTAATCCAATAAAACTATATAACCACTACACATTATCATAATTTAAATTCTATAAGGGAAAACATTTCCCAACAAAACATAAATTAAATACATGTAGGAAAGAAAGATAAATCATTCCAAACATGTTTCACTTATATTCTTTCAAGTAACTGAGTCTACCATGAAAATCATAAGGGAAAGGATGTTGCACCCAACCGATGAGAGCTAGTAGCCTCTACCAGCACTCCCACTGAGACAGATTCACAACCAGAGCAATTTTCATGACAAAGACCCTAACATGTCCAACCTAAGACATTCTCTGACCCCACCAGGTCTAGTCTAGGTTTTTAACTAAGCACACAAGATTCATATTGGAATTCCACTTGCCAACCATCTCAAGAATTCCTTATTTTGGTAGCATCATGCCTCCCTCAATAACTTCCTATCTGAGGGTTATAGATTTATTCTCCTCCCTTGGGCCTCCTCCAACTAGGATCCAAGTTCATAAGGTTGCCTCAGGTTTTTTCCCGTCTCACACTCTTGGCTCCCTTTTCCCTAACTAAGATAATTGATCTCTAGGTAGAGGAATCTAGGCTAGAAACCACCTCTTCCCATAACTATCTTTTAACTGTCTCGAATGTGAAACTCTCTTTTAACATATTTTCCCATAGTAATTTTCACGACTGACCATAAACAATATTTATTAATGAAATTTAGAAAGATAAACATTTATGTTTGTCACTTATTCATACCATACCTTCATTATGGCCGACAATCTTCCAAGTAATTTTAGCAAAAGTAAATTAGAATATTTACAATTCACTGAGTGGTATTACATCTCCCCCCCTCATGTGAAACATTGTCCTCGATGTTTTTTATTGGCCCTTAAAACAGGTTGGAATATGCCTTGCACATAAAATTCTCATCCTCCTAGGTAGCCTCTTCTGAATGAAGTGCTTCCACTGCACTTTAATCTGGGTGATTTCTCTCTTCCATACCATAATTTCTCTCTGATCGAGCATGTGCAGAGGTTCAACCAGGAATACTCCATCTAGTTCGAACTATATCCATAATCATTATGGTTGTCATTAGTTTCTATCAATCATTATTTAAGAAATATATATATATATAATCATTTCAAAATGCTTTTATTTACCTAGACATCCTGCTAATTAATAATATGCTTAGGATCATGTATGTGTTTCTCTAATAAAGAAAAATGAAGTACATTGTATATGTGTATATGACTAGGTGAAATCAGCTGATAAGCCACATGCCCAATCCTGGCAAATATTTTAATGGCCCACAGAATCGGGGATCCAGTTCGCACGCATTCCCCATCTTAAAGTGCTCCTTTCTCTCTTTTTTTAATGGTTTAACCTTTATGTACACATGATCGCCTACTAGAAACTCTATGTAGGCTCGTCTTTTATTGATTAATCATTATAAGCACATCATTAATTACAATAAACAACAATATATTATCATGCACCTTTATGTAATGGACATTCTAGCAATTGTCTTTACTACTCAATCCCAACATGAGATTAGTTAATTACCTTATTACATCACTCACACAATAATCATATTTGTTATCATTATTCTTTTTTGAAAGGAAAAATTATTTATCTTGTCCCTATGATGGCTCACCACCAATGATATGGCCTTTACGCAGTATCAAATTTCATAATATCAAATATGCCACCGCAAAACATTACCAAGGTTTGAGGACAATTATTATTATCATTGTCATTTGTTCGAGTGGACCGAGACATGTTCGTGTTAATTATCTGTGGGTCGTTTCATAAAAAAGACTTGAGCATGGTTTTATAATTTAATTGATTTTCCTTATTTTATTATCTTCCTTCTAATCTTTCCCACAAGGCCATTGAGGCCAAAGGAATAAAGCAATATTAAAAGAAACCACTATTGAAAATCAAGGGAAAAACCTAAAGTAGAACGGGCATGCTTAAAATTAACAAAAGATAACAAGAAAATTACATCACTAAATCTTACAACCTGTAGATTTTTATGTAGATTCAACAACTCATGTAATTTTCTAAAACATAAGACAAGAATCTACTCTACTTTCAGCAGTGGAAACCAATAGGTCGATGAAAACAATAATCAACAAGAGGAAGAATATCAATCGCACATAACACAATATTTCTCTGGGGAAAGCAATTGCTCAAAACCTTAACTATCTATATTGCATTAATCAGAGATCCAAGATGAAATACAATGCTTGTTCTCACTAGAACAATCTTTGCACAAGTATGATCAACTCTTTGCCTCACAAGCCAGCTCTAACCAACACTTAGCCAATTTTGCTGCTTGCTAAGCCCTTATTTCCTTGTGCAATTCCTAAGAGGATCAACCCATATTTAATTTGGAAATCCTTCTTCCAAAACTGCGCTAGCCAATTTTGCTACCTGCCAAGCCCTTATTTCCTTGCGCAATTCCTAAGACGTTCAACCCATATTTAATTGCGAAATCCTTCTTCCAAAGCTGTGCAATCCAAACTTAGGTCCATAACTAATTGCATGCATGATTTGTACAACTCGGAAAATCATAGAACTGATAGAACATTGTCTGTGCACTCTAGACTCAACTGGATCTTTCTCTGAACTGACATGCATTAGTTTCTCTTGAGTGAATCTCTAGTTAGCTTGAGTAGTATTAGAGATGCACTGGTGCACTACTCCACTACTAGACCTTTACTAGTTCATCCAACATTTAGAACTAGTTTAACTGACTATAACTTAGTTAGACTAAGTTATCTAATTACAACTCAAAAGAACTCAACTTGAGCCCCTAAAATTTATGGATCACTCTACATGACTCTAGATAGACTTCCAACTCGAATTTCCTAAGTCAATTAAGTCAATTTAACTTCATTAACTATTAAAAGCTGTTATGAGAATAGAATTTAGATATAATTCATAATTTAATTCAAGGAAATTTAAATTGGAATTTATAGATGCTATTTTTAACATTTCTTGTTGCCATTTTCAACACTCCCTCTCAACAAGAAATAAATTCAACTCTATCTTGATCTAGTACCTTTGGAATGTTCTGCATGAAACACTTCTCTCTGGTGTTGTTGTTGTTGCATCTTCTAAAAAAAACCATCCAACCCAAATCAATATGATGCATCTGTCACCCGATTCTTTGACTACTACTAATTCTACTTCTGTCGACTGAAAACATTGTGCTTCTACTGACTCTTCCTATCTACACTGTTGTCAACTCTACTCTGTGCTCTCCAATATCTGACTGTTGCTAGCCTCTACCTTTGTCACTCTGATATCTGACTGCATCAACCGCCATTGATCCATCCTGCTACTGTGTATTGCGGACTCCCATAGAATGGTATGTTCCAAGAGACAAAACGTCTCAATGGACCCTGCCCAAATTTTTTCCCTCTTGGGACTATCACTTCACATCACCCCACCTCTCACCTGGAGGTATGGCTGCATGTGCTCCCCTGCCCACTTGGCTTGAAATTCCCCCCTACTAGAGGTCTTTGCTTAAGTGGATGCCTCCACTCGGTCTCCTCTCTGCTTCTCCAATTGTAGCTACTCCACAACTTTATGAGGCTTCTTCTTCTCTGCTTCAGGGGATCTCTCCACTTGGTCTCCTCTCTACTTCTCTAATTATGGGTGCTCCACAAATTTCTAAGATTGCTTTTGAGTTTGCTTTTGGGGTTGCATGTTGAGAGGTAATCCATGCTCCCTTTCAACCACCAAGTCTCTGACCTTTGCCTTTCTCCTCAAGGATTTTCATGCATCTTGTACCTCAAGTGCATATAGGTTCTTGAATCGCACATCCACCGTCACAAAATTTTCTAAAAAAAGAGTTGATTTTAAATAATCCATATCTCCCTCATCCGAGAAATGTTAGCTGAAGACTAGGTGAAGTTGGATCGGAAGGCAAAGAGCACAATACAATTGTGTGTCTCAGATTCAATATTATTGAATGTATCAGGTGAAGCTTTGATGAAGGATTTATGGGACAAGTTAGGGACTTTGTACCAATCTAAGTCTCTGGTGAATAAATTGTTGCTGCGGAAAAAGCTATACAACCTAAGGATGAAGAATGGAGACTTGGTGACAGAGCATCTGAACACCTTTAATACTGTGGTAAGCCAATTTTTATCTATTAATATTAAAATTTCAGAAGAAGATAAGTGCATCAGTTTTTGTGTTCTCTACCAGATTTGTGGGATATTTTGGTTGTTGCAATAGGGAGCACTTCCACTGCCTTGCAGTTTTATGAAATAGTCTCATCCTTGTTGTCGGAAGAGATGAGATAGAAAAATATGGAAGGCCAGAATGGTGATGCCTTTTCTGTATGAGGACGATCCTGGAGAAGAAACAAAAATAAATCCTCGAGTGGGAGATCTAAATCTAGAAGGAGATCTAAATCTCTAGTAAAACCTTTAAAGTTGTGTTGGAGATGCGGAAAGGAAGGGCACTTCAAAAGGAAATGTAAACCTAAAGCTCCTGAGAAAGGAAAGGGACCTATTGATGCTCCTTCTATGGAGGTGAAAACCACCTCAGATGAATGTGGGGATGTGTACTTGGTTCATGTGCATCCTTTCACTTCACTCCTCATAGAGAGTGGTTCTGCAAGTATGAGAAATATGATGGTGGTGATGTCTTCTTAGGGGATATCAAGAAGGCTAGAATCGTTGGTCGTGAAAAATTCAAGTTGAAGTTGCAATTTGGAAGGATTAGAACACTTTTGGGTGTTCTACATATTCTTTCATTGCCCAGAAATCTTATTTCTGTAAGCAAGTTGGATGATGCAGGTGTAAAAACAATGTTCAAGAAAGATACCTACAAGATGGTTTGGGGAGCACTAGTATCTATGCAGGTAGTTCGGATTGGAGCTCTGTACAAGATTCAAGGTAGCATTGTTATTGATGGGTGCAACAGTTCTGTGGTTCCTGAAAGTGGAGCAAAAAATCTAGTGGTCTCTAGAGAAAGGACCATGCTATAGCATCAAAAGCTTGGACATATTGGAGAGAAGGGCCTTCAAATACTTCATGGTAATGGTATGATAGAAGGTATGTCTAATTTCTCTCTAGATTTTGACTTCTATGAAAATTGTGTATATGGGAAGTAGAATTGGATGAGTTTCCCCTATGGTGCTAAGAGGGCGAAGCAGATATTAGAGCTTGTGCACAGTGATGTGTTTGGACATGTGTCGGTTCCATCACTGGGTAATTTTGTGTACTTTGTATCATTTATAGATGACTTCTCAAGGAATACATGGATATATTTCCTTAAGAAGAAATCTAATGTCTTTGACAGGTTCAAAAAATTTAAGGCTCTAGTGGAAAACCAGATAGAGAAGAAGATAAAGGTGCTGAGGATAGATAATTGTGGAGAGTTTTGCAAGAAGGAATTTGAAGATTTTTGTAAGAAGTGTGGTATAGCATGGCAGAATACTAATCCATTCACATCTCAGCAAAATGGAGCTGCAAAAAGAACGTTGATGGAAAAGTCAAGAAGCATGCTCAATGGTGTCAGGTTAAGACATGAATTCTAGGCAGAGGTGGTGGAGACTGCATGTTACTTGGTCAACATATCACCTTTATCAGCGTTGGAGGACAAGAGTCCATAAGAGGTATGGACTGGTAAGAAACATTCTCTTTCACATCTGAGGGTATTTGGATGTGATGCATATATACATGTTCCAAAGGAGAAAAAAACCAAGTTGGATAGTAAATCTGAAAGGTGCATCTTTTTTGGGTATAAGGATGGTTTAAAAGGTTATAAGATTTGGAACCCAGAAACAATGAAGGTTGTGTACAACCGAGATGTGGTGTTTAGAGAGGTGAAAGATGTTATTAAACATGAATTCCTACCAAACGAACCTGAGAAGATAGAGTTTGAGCTAAAGGAGGAAAAATCGGACTCTACAACATAAGAGGGATCAGAAGATGAAGATACACAAACTCTAGCTGTGAGAGTATCAATTCGAGAAAGAAGGCAGCGAGAAAGGTATAGTCCATCTGCTTTCTATTCAAAATTTTCTTTATCTATTACTGATGATGATTCCAAAACTGTGAAGGAAGCAGTAGATTCAGAGGATGGCAAACTCTAGAAACAGGCCATGGTTGATGAAATGACATCTTTGCATGAAAATGAGGCTTGGGATCTGATGGAGTTGCCGGCTGGAAGGAAACACATTGGAAGAAAATGGGTGTTTAAGAAGAAGATGAATGAAAAAGGCAAGGCGGAGAAATAAAAATCTCGCTTGGTAGCAAAAGTTTATTCCCAGGTGCCGGGAATTGATTTTGGTGATATTTGTTCTCCTGTTGCCAAGGTAGCTTCTATTAGATTACCTTTATCTATTGCCACTTCTTTTGATTTTGAGGTAGAACAGATGGATGTGAAGACAACATTTCTTCATGGGGATCTAGAAGAAGAGATCTACATGAAGCAACATGAAGGCTTTACGGTGAAGGGTAAGAAAGAAATGATATGCAAGTTAAAAAAGTCTTTGTATGGTTTAAAACAGTCACCAAGGATGTGGTATCATAAATTTGATATATTTATACAGGGACTTGGCTTCACCAGAAGCAAAACAGATCACTATGTGTATTTTAAATAAATTGGTGACCGTGTTATTTATCTGGCCTTGTATGTGGATGATATGTTGCTGGTTGGAAATGACAACGAAATTATCTAGGATTTGAAGACCCAATTGTCGTCCAAATTCGACATGAAAGATATTGGTGCTGCAAACTCTAGTTTGGGCATGGAAATTAAACGAGATCAGGCAAAAAGGAAGCTTTGGTTAAACCAAAGGAAGTATGTCAAGATAGTACTACAGAGGATAATATGCAGTATAGTAAACCAGTGAAGGTTCTGTTGTGCTAAACAACAACCCCCAATTTCTTAAAAAATCTTTACATAAAATTTAAATAAGAAATGGGTCCCTTTAATTCAACTTAGATAAGATTAGTGTGTTCATAAATAAAATCGGTATTAACCCATCATAAGAAAAACCCTTATTAAAAGGCTTAAGGTAAATGAATCATTTTAAAAGCCTTTCCAATGGAAATAAAAGTGTGACTTTAAAAATATATATATATTATAAAACTCTTCGTTATTGCGATAAAGCGATCAGAAGATCGTATATTGCAATAATAAGGGAAACATACGCAAAGCCACAATAAACCTTATCCATTCTCTCCGATCCAAAAAAGAAATCACAATCCGAAATTGGAGAAGCTAAATGCCAAGCACAATATAATGGAGCCCCTTAATTCCTCCAATGCGATAAATCATATCGCAATCGGAAAATCGGCGATGACAACAACAAGCCAACACATAAACAAAGGAAGCCTCCAATCCTCTGATGTAATAAAGCATATCGCAATTGGCAATCGACGAAATCACATTGACAAAACAATAAAGCCCGAGTCCATTCCCGATTGCGATACATTAATTAGGCACACATCTCGAAAATATATTTAAAATGGTTTGCATGCATTGTATCACCTTTCGGAGATCGGAGATATTTAAAGCAAGTGTTAAATCCTTTCCCTTGACGTTCCTGATCTCCGATTTATGATTTATCATTGATCATCCTGTTAACACCCCAAGAAACTCTCCTCGGTTGTATCTCAAAGATGCTCGGGAACATTACAAAACTCAACAAAATGTTGGAAATGGATGAATGGAAAGAATGATGCTTGTTCAAGCCAGATAACTGCTTCTACTATGCTTAACTCCAGACATGGGTGAACACCCCTAGACTACAAGGATTTAGACCATCAATCACTCACAGTTTAAGGAATTAGGTGAACATGGAGAATACTTATCACACCAGCAAATGCACAGGACCCTGTGATGGCCGGTTGCAACCAGTAAAGATGTCTGCAAATCTATTTTCTAATGCACAAACAGGATGACAACTCTTTGGCATTAAGTAAATAGAAACCTGCATAACACATTCAATGATACAAATGAGATTCTAACACAGAGGTGGGATGACAGCCCCTCAAATGCTAAATATCAAGAGCACATGAAACTGTATAATAGGCATAGCCTAGAACAGAGAAGAAATGGAAAGTGACCAATTAATAGCAAAAGAAGCTTGTATTAGCTGAAAATGAAGACCAAACGCTGCAAGTATCAAAGTAGTTACAGTCTCCAGAAGTTGAACCTTACATCAAAACCAGAACCATCAACCCTCATCACATTGTGTTTTTGGGTATATATGGAGTTTGTTTTCAAAATATTATGCTATCCTATACGAGGAGGGGTCATAATGGACCACCAACTACATTAACTATCTAAAATGGGCCACTACTACGATCTGCAGCTTCAATGAATGAATTTGACATTCTTCGGTAATCTGTTGTACTTCTTGATCAGGTGGAGTGTAACATGTATGAAATTCCATAACCATTGATTGCGTTTGCCTGCTAGAGGTTTGTCCTTCTCGTCCTCCTGCCACATTGCTCTTGAATGCAGTTATTGATGAGTAATTGTGCTGAGGACAGGTAGCTGGCCACCTTCGTCTGTCAGGAGCATAGAACAGTCAAGGGTAGTGTACTGCATGGCGGTTGAAAGATCTGGTCAGCGGAGCAGGATCGACCGTCGGATGACACATATGGATGGCAGAGATATTTTGGCAGAGGTATCGGGAGATACAGTCAACGGAATGGACACAGGCTGTTGGATCGCGAGCAGGTAGATCCAACGGTCATCGGGCGTCGAAGGTACGCGGGGTTTAATGAACGAGGATGGGGGACGGGCAGTAAGCAGTATTGCCCACACCGCTTTTCGGAGGTGGGTGGTAAATGTACAAAGGCGAGCGATCACATCCATCGAGCGACGCGTGGCAGATGTGATAGGAGGAAAACTGCTTTCCTCGTGGTTTAATGCGCGGGTAGTTGGTGGGAACGAGAGGAGTGACTATCGTCCAATCACGGGGGAAGATGATCGGATGGTGGGGAATGGTTGCGCGAGTTTCTGCGATGGGAGCCGTTATATCAGGGTAGCGAAGATCAATGGTTGGGGCTACAGGGAGGCTTTATTAAGGCGAGTGGGCATGCGGGCGCGGGTTAAGCGCCTGGGGCTTCAAGAAAAGGGGCTTATGTAGGGTTACAGAAGTAAAAAGAAGATCATAGGGGTATGAAAATATGTGTGGGGGTGAAGGGGAATAAGGGAGATGACCGGTGTAGACCTTTTCTTAGCAGAAACCGAGGAAATGAGCTTACTTAGGCCCCTTGAACATTAGAAACCTGTAGCAGAGCTAACACTGGCTCCTTCTGGGGATGAGATCCTCCCTGCGAGGTCTCAAGAACCTGCAAATCAATGCCTTTCCGATGAAAACAAATTAGCCAAAATTTCCTAGTGTTCCACTGGGCATGGAGTCTACTGAGCTTACACTAAAACTGCTAAAACAACATATTTACAATTTTAAGGCCAGAGACCTTAAACAACATAAAATTTCAGAAAACGCCCATTCACTGGGCCATCAAAAACTGCATCTCCTTCCATGCTTTTCAGCATGAAGTTATTGTTCCCTTGGATCTGAGAAATGATAAAAGGCCCTGTTCAGAAAGCATCAAATTTCCCATGATTGCCTTTCTTTTCTTTCAATGCATCCCATTTCAGGACCAAGCCTCCAACCTGAAAATTAGCTGCCTTTGTCCTCCTATCAAAAGCTTCCTTGATCTTTTTATGATGTGCTGCAGACTTTTCAACCAGTTGTTCTCTAATCCGATGTACCTCTGCCAAATCAGTGATCCTTTTAGCCATGTCTTCTTCCTCATTTTGTTCTTGTTGCAGGAACTTTGCCACAGGGAGGGTAAGCTGAATGGGAAATACTACCTCTGTGCCATACACCAGCTTGAATGGAGAATTTCCTGTGGATCTCTTAATGGTCACTCTGTCAGCCCACAATGCATACTTGAGCTTAGAATCCCAATTCTTTTTGTTGTCCTCTAACATTTTTTTGATTATCCTTATCAGGATTTTGTTAGAGGATTCTGCTAGACCATTGCCTTGAGGATAATATGAGGTGGAATCAACCAATTTAATCCCCATTGAATTGCAAATGTCCACCAATTCTTTTGCCATGAAGTCTGCTGCATTATCTGTGATTAATTTATGTGGGCAACCAAATCTTGTGAAGATATTCTCTATCAAAAACTTCATGACCACATTATGATCAACCTTTCTGGTAGGGATTGCTTCAATCCACTTAGTGAAGTAATTAGTGGCTCCTAGGATCCATCTGTGTTGGCCACTAGAATGTGGATTGATATCTCCAATGAAATCCAAGCCCCACTGCTAAAAAGGTCCTTTTGCATGTATTGGTTTTAAGGGCAGAGACTTCAACTGTTGTTTCCCTTCAAATCTTTGTCACCTGTCACAAGATTTAACAAATGAAAATACATCAGAAAATAAAGTGGGCCAATAGTACCCAACTCTGAGGATCTTATGGGCAGTGGTCTTCCAATAATGGTGTCCTCCACACATGCTGGAATGAAATTGCCACATAACTTCCATTGACTGTTCTTTGTCCAGACACCTCAAAAGCATTCTAGATGGATCCCTCTAGTAGAGCAGATTTTCATTAATGCAATATTTAGCTGCCCTAAGCTTAATAGTTCTGGCTTGACTTGTGCTTGAGCCTGGAGGGATTTCTAGCTTCAACAAAAATTTAACTATTGCAGAATACCAATCACAAGAAACTAAATTTTCTGCCATTGATTGCTTTCTCTCTGGTTGAGCTGCTTCCTCTTCTTCTGTTTGACTGTTTTCTGAATTCGAGCACATGAGGTTTATGTCCAATGTTCTGCAATTTTCTTTAGCTAATAACCTGGCAAGGCCCTGACCTCTAACAAGCTTGGTGGGCTTTAGTTTATATTAAATTCAATCATCTTTGCAACCCATTTAGCCCTTCTTCCATCAACATCAGGTTGTGTTAAGACATCTTTTATTTCAGCAGAGGGTACATATGCAATTATCTTGGAATGTAGAATGTAAGCTCTGAAAGCTTTCAAAGACTTGATAAGTGCATATGCTTGTTTCTCAATAATATCATACCTCAACTCAGCATCCCTTAAGGTTTTGCTGAAAAATGCCACTAGATGCTCTGAGCCTTCTTCATCTACTTGCAATAAAACTACTGCAAGGGTGTCATCAGAGGCAAATGAAAATATATGGAACTCCCTGCTGTAATCTACACTACTTAGAGTGGGAACTTCCATAATGGCTTTCTTAATAGACTCAAAGGATCTTCTTGCTGCCTCAGTCCATTTGATCTCTGACCCCTTTTTCAACATGGAGGTAATATGCTTCACAAGTTCTGCAAAATTCGGGATAACCTCCTTACAAAGTTTATTTTGCCTAGAAAGGACTGGATATCCTTCTTTGATCTCGGGACAGACAAAGTCTGTATTGCTTTTATTCTTTCTGGGTCAATTCGGACACCTGGAGCAGAAACAATATGTCCCAACAACTTACCTTCTTCTAAAGCAAACTGTGACTTTTTAGGATTGACTGAAATCCCAAACCTTCTGCACTTCAGGAACACTTTCTTCAAATGCTGCAAGTGGTATTGATGGCTACTGGAGTATATTGTTATATCATCAAGGTAGATGAGGACAAATTTATCCTTCTCTCCCAGAAATGCTATATCCATATCTCTCTCAAAGGTGGCTCCAACATTCATTAGTCCAAAAGGCATCTTGGCATACATAAAAGTTCCCAAAGGAGTGGTGAATGCAGTCTTTTCTTGATCATCTAGATGTACAGCAACCTGATTATACCCTGAAAATCCATCTAGAAACGACATGACTTTGGCTCCCGAGACCTTCTGCAGCAAATGCTCCATCTTGGGTAGAGGATAGTTGTCTTTCTTAGAGCATTTTTTTAGGTTTCTGAAATCAACACAGAGTCTGTTTTCTCCACTTTTCTTCCTCACCTTTACCAGGTTGTCTACCCACTTAGAATATCTGAGGGGAACAATGATTTTGGCAGCCAGTAGTTTCTTAATTTCTTTTTCAATCAGAGGAAGGAGCAAGGGTTTATTGGTCTCAGTTTCTGCTTAAAAGGGATGGTGTCTTTCTCTAGAGGAACTCTATGCTACATGATCTTCTTATCATATGTTTTCAGGTTGCTATATCCCCATGAAAAGACATCAACAAATTGCTTCATTAAATTGCAGTATTCAGTACTTTGATCAACAGATAGATGAGTGGACAAATTTATGTGTGTAGGCTAACCTAGACTTCCTATATCATGCTTACAAACTACAGATTGGTATTCTTTTTGAGCGGCCTTGTAAGGGACATCATTATGGTCAAACAACTTTTCTAAAGGAACTAGACCCTTAGGTATATGATTGCTGCGCAGTTGGACAATGCTATCTTTACCAATTTTATTTCTAAGCTAGGATTGGGGATTTTCTTCCAAGGCTTCATTCTCTTGGTCAATTTTCATTTCATAGAATTCATCAATGACTTGCAAGAACCTATTCACTTCATCATCATCTTCAAAAACTTTCCAATGCTGGACATTATGAGGCAAGGATGGTCTATACTTCATTTGTACTTCATAAACTAGTCTAGGAGCATGGGAGGGATGAACATGCTAGCGGACACAACAAGGGAATCAACAAGCTTATTTTTGGCTCTAGGAATGTATGAGATACAAAAACTATCAAAAGAATCTTTGAGTCTCCATACCTCATCTCTGTATGCTTTTAGCCTTGGGTGCTTTGCTTGAAATGTTCTGTTTACTTGCTAAATGATCAAATCAGCATCTCCAAACACCTTTACGCTTCTGATTCCTCTATATTTAACTGCGTTCAGACCCAATATCAAAACCTCATACTCTGCTATATTGTTGGTGACTTGGAAGGCCAGCTTAAAAGAAAATTGTGTACTTTCTTGTTGTGGAGATACCAGCACCACCCTTGCTCCTGCAGTCTCCCTGGAACATGCTCCATCAAAGAACATCTCCCAAACCTGACTTCCTTGCTCTTCCTCGGCCTGAATCATTAGTTTCCTGATTTGCATTGAGGCCTTCTGAGATTCTTTTATTTGGCGAATACATGCTCCAAAATCAGTGTCCAAAACATAAATAGGATGATTAGAAGGATTGTTCTCATCACTAATGATGTATTCCAGTTGTGCTTCTCTGTATAATCTCCTGCTTTCTCCTCCAAAAACTGGGACAATGGTATAAGATAAATCATTCTGTAATGTTCCACCTAGTCTCTTAATCCACCCTCTAAACAACAACATGCCAAACTTAGGAGGGACATCTGCTACCACAATGTCCATTACCATGCTCTTAATGGGCAGCTGAGTTAGGGTAATGGCTAAATCTTTGATCAATCCTAAGCATTTCACTTTCCTTGAATCAAATGAAAATAAATCATGATATGGTCTGGTGATGTCAAGGCCTAACTCTTCCATGACAGCTTCTGGCATCAGATTGTGGCTAGCCCCTGTGTCTAGCAAGAAGTTGTGGAGGATTTTATCATGAATGGTCAAGGAGACATAAAAAGATGGAGAATTATCATTAGCAAGTTCAGTCATTGGACTAAGCACAACTGCAGGCCTATCATCTTGCAAATTGACAGAGTCATTGGAGGTTTGTGTGGTTTTCAGCTCAAGAGCTTCGAGGATAGGCTTTCTAAACACTTCACTCTTTACAAGTTCTAACAGAGGCACAAATATTTTTAACTTCTGAACTTCTGCTTCAAAGCTGAAAGGGGAAGGTGACTTATCAAAACCTCTTACCTCTTGAACTGGTGTTTTGAGGATGACTGGCTCAGCTGCTGGTTTCTTCTATCTGGTATTATGTGACTTTGTTTGAACAACAACTCTTTGGGCAGGATTCTCCTTGGCATTATTTGCATGTGACCTCAAATTATATATTTGTTGTTCACCAGTCTGCAAAATAGCCTTTCTGTCCCACTCTTGACTGGTTTGGTCCTGCAGTAATGCTTCTTCGTATTCAGCCAATGTCAAGAAGGCAACACTGCCTTTATCTTCCATGCAATGTATTTCATCCTCTTCTTCAAATTGTTCCTCCTCCATGACTACATTTTGAAAAGGAGCTTTAACTTTATGTTCTTCATTTGGTTCTTTACCCCTCTGAAAGATTTGTAGTTGTTCATTTGCTCTTCTGAATGAGTTTGAGTTTCTTGGATTAAGCTCCGTATGTGGAAGTGGGTGGTTTTCATGAAAGGCTAGTTTTTGTCGATAAATTTATACAACTAATGATTATTTTCGGAATTTAGTCTTATTTAGATGGTTTAAATAAAAGATTATTTTTAATGTTTTATGGTGATATTGGATATTTGAGAATTTCAAAAATATTTGAATCAAAATTTATTTTAAATATGGGATAATATGTAATGGTTATTTTGGGAATTTAGTTGTATTTAGATGGTTTAAATAAAAGTTTATTTTAATTGTTTTATGGTAATATTGAATATTTGAGAATTTAATTTTTTTTTAAATGGTTATCTTGATCGTGTTAAAAGGTTTTAATGAAAAAAAAAAAAAAAAAACTATATATAATAATATTATTAATTATTATTATATATATATTTATATTATATATATATATATTATATTATATTATAATTTAATGATGATGATGATGATGGTGGTGGTGGTGGTGGTGGTTAACGTTCACTGATACCAAATTTTGGTATATCCTACTTAAAGAAACAAATTATTTAGTTTGATTTAAGATTTTATTACTATGCTCAAAAAGTTTGGAGAGAAGCCTTCCAAGCTCACTGTAATTTTGACAATGTAAAAGGATAAGAAGGTCAGTATTGCGACAAAGATTTTGAAACTGAGATTTAATGTGGTTGTATGCGGGGCACTCTAAGAGGAATTGATTTTCATCCTCGATGTTCATATTCTCACAGAGATGTGAGAACCTTTCCATCTGTGGTGTTTTAGGAACTGCCCGTATTCTTACAAAGATGTGAGAACCTTTCCATCCATGGTGTTTTAGGAACTGCCCAATGACCGGTTTCACAATGGAGCTCATGAGAGTTCGTTCTAATCTTGACTATATTAATTTTCTTCTTTGAGTTTCTGATTTTCTAGGGTGGGTTTGATGACCTTCTTACTTATATATATATATATATATATTATATATATATATATATATATATATATATATATAATATAATATATATATATTATTATATATAATTAAATAAAAATTTTATACTCTACTTCATAATACTAATTTTTTTTACTTTTTAAGTTATCAAAATTATAAAGATTTTGGAATTTTTTTTAATAATTTGAAATAGAAAACTAAAATTAATTTTGAAATAATTTTTTGGACTTTTAATTGTCGAAGGTTTTTTATTTTAACATAAAGTTTGTAATTTTGACAATGTAAAATGATCGGAAGGTCAGTATCCGCATTGCGACAAAGATTTTGAAACTGAGATCTAATGTGGTTGTACCCAGGGCACTCTAAGAGGAAGTGATTTTCATCCTCAATGTTCATATTCTCACAAAGATATGAGAACCTTTCCATCCATGGTGTCTTAGGAACTACCCAATGACCGGTTTCACAATGGAACTCGGAAGGTCAGTATTGCGACAGAGATTTTGAAACTGAGATCTAATGTGGTTGTACCCAGGGCACTCTAAGAGGAAGTGATTTTCATCCTCAATGTTCATATTCTCACAAAGATATGAGAACCTTTCCATCCATGGTGTCTTAGGAACTACCCAATGACCGGTTTCACAATGGAACTCGGAAGGTCAGTATTGCGACAGAGATTTTGAAACTGAGATCTAATGTGGTTGTACCCAGGGCACTCTAAGAGGAAGTGATTTTCCTCAATGTACATATTCTCACAAAGATGTGAGAACCTTTCCATCCATGGTGTTTTAGGAATGTGGTTGTACCCAGGGCACTCTAAGAGGAAGTGATTTTCATCCTCGATGTTCATATTCTCACAAAGATGTGAGAACCTTTCCATCCATGGTGTTTTAGGAACTACCCAATGACCGGTTTCACAATGGAGCTCATGAGAGTTCGTTCTAATCTTGGCTATATTAATTTTCTTCTTTGAGCTAGTTAAAACAGAGAGATACTTTTGATCTTCTAGGGTGGGTTTGATGACCCATATATATTATATATATATATATATATATATATATATATATAATATATATATATATATATATATATAAATTAACAATTTTATACTCTACTTCATAATACTAATTTTTTTTACTTTTTAAAGATTTTGGAATTTTTTTTAATAATTTGAAATAGAAAACTAAAATTAATTTTGAAATAATTTTTTGGATTTTTAATTGTCGAAGGTGTTTTATTTTTATTTTTTTTATTTTTTAATTGACTTGTAGATTGATTCTCAAGGGAATATGCTCAACATATCATTAGTCTGAATGCTTATCATTCTCAATGGAATGTGCTCAACATATGGTTAGTTTGAATGCTTATCAAGGGTTGTAGTGTGTTACAGAGTTTCTTAGGTTGCATTGACTTTTAATAAATTTAAAAAATTAGCTTCGTGCCAAGTGGCTACCCGCCCACCAATTTCCTAGGGATTTGATATTATTCTAATTCTAATAAGCTCCTCCATCATAAGTTCATCGTTATTATTTATAACATTTATTTATATATAAGTACATTTTATTTAGCAAAATGGTCCATTACTTTTAATAAATTTAAAAAATTAGATTGGTGCCAAGTGGCTCCTCGCCCACCAATTTTCTAGGGATTTGAGATTATTCCAATTCTAATAAGTTCCTCCATGATAATGAATGTAAACAAATTTTATTTAGCAAAATAGTCTATTTTACAATAAGATGTTAAGTTAAAGTTAACCCATAACTTTTTTATACATAGTTAATCAAGTAAATGTGTGCATTGTTAAGGCATTCTTGGTGTTGCAATAAATTTTTTTGTTATATTTGTGAAGCCTTCGACTATATCAACCACACACCATCTCATACGTTGACCGTTACAACCTGCGCTTATTTATCGTGTCCTAGTACCTTTGTATTCTTTCCTTTCTCATCTCTTGTTTCAATTATTGTCTTAAAAGTTTACCAGTAGTTTCACAATTTGTTTTCATTGAATTCCTATTCATTTCTTTTCATCTGCAATATATCGTTCTAGACCTAATTTGTTTTCATTGAATTCCTATTCATTTCTTTTCATCTGTAATATATCGTTCTAGACCTAATGTTTTTCCTCGTTATACTTTATATTAAAATTCTCTTTCATACAATTTAGAATCTAAGGTTTTTATGTCTTATTTTCAAATACTTCTTTATTCATATAATTATTTTGTCTAATCCATATTTTGGTCAATTTTATTAATAATAATTTATTATATTTATTTCTCTCATCTCTTGTTTCAATTATTGTCTTAATAGTTCCCCCATAAATTATCTTCATTAAATTCCTTTTCATTAGCAATTTAGATATCATTCTAGACCTCAAATTTTTATTCCTCAATATACTTTATTATTAACATTCCTCTTTATACAATTTTATTATAATTCATCTTTAACCAATTTACAACTTTAACTTATGGTTATTCATGCTTATTTTTTTTGTCATGTACTTCTAATATAATTAATTATTATTATTTATTCTAATCCATGATTTGTCATTACTAATCTCTTTATCATAGGTTTTTTTTTTGTTTTTATATTTTTTTATTTACAATTGGAAATAACAACTTTCCTCACGAGTCTTTGCTTATTATTAAAAAAATATTTATTTTTAGAATTTTTATTTATTGTGATTTATTATTTCTTTTCTATAGTTATTGTGATTTATTATTTCTTTTCTCATATAATTCTTAATAGAATCTTTTTATTTCTAATCAGTTCAATTACTTAATCTTTTTATCAATAGGTTTTTAGTACATTTATTATATTTAAAATTCTTAATCTCACTTTTTTTATACTCTTTTAAGAGCCAACTTTCTTTTAAGAAATCCTCAATCTTATTCATTTTTCATATCCCACTCTAATCTTTTTTTGGTTGGTCACCAAAATTGTCCTTGGTCTAATATATTCGATATTCAGTGACCGTTATTGAATTCTCAATTGACCATTAGACCAATTGACTTATATTTCAATAATTGTTCCTATAAAAGGCTCTCCAACACTCGTTTACTCACAAGATTCTCATTGGTCCCTGATGATGGATGGAGTCACCATTTAAAATGTTGGATGAATCAACCATATTACACAATTTACTCGCAAGATTCTCATTGGTCCCTAATGATGGATGGAGTCACCATCTGAAACGTTGGATGGATCAACCATATTACACAGTTTACTCACAAAATTCTCATTGGTCCCTAGCGATGGATGGAGTCACCATCTGAAGATCAACCATATTACACAGTGCAATTCCGGAAATATCTAACAATATTAATGTGGTTGTACTAGCTATATAAAAGAAGTTAAAATGTGTGGACAATTTATTTATCATTGAGAACAAATAGATTTAAGTTTAAAAAAAAAAGACATTGAAAATTATGATTTCAAAAGATGAAGAAAATTATATAATTATTATAAAGAACTATTAAATAATGAAATAATGAAACACACTGGAAAAAAACTCACAATATAAATCATTAATAAATAGTCATTATGAAAAAATTCAAAATAATTTTATAAAGATGATGAAACAGTAAAAAAAATAAAAACATAACATATTGATTAAAAAGAAAAATTATAAAAACAACAAAGTAAGAAAAATAGATAGATTATGTGTGTGTGAGAGAGAAAAGAGAAAAAGAATCATAAAAGAGATCACCTCATTTAATAGCCCTTATCTTGATTCTCAACAAAACAAAAAATAGAACAATTAAGGAAAAAAGAAAAATAATGAATGAAAAGAAATCGTCTAATTTGATAAACCACCCCTTTATAATGAATTTCTTTTAATTTTAAAATTATTTATTCTTGATAATAAGTGGAGGCTCTACTTAAAACATAAGATGTTTAAGAAAAAATTTACATAATTAAAATAACTAATTGTGAAAATCTACATATTAAGATTATATTTTTTATTTTAATGAGGTTGCATAAGGATGTTTAGTTTTTTCTAAACCATTGGGGTAAAGGTGGATATCATTTTGAAGAATAAATATAATATTAAAAATATTATTACTTCCAAATTTAAGGCTAAGTTGTGGGAGTAGAAAGAGTTAGAGGGAAAAATGAAGCTAATGTATTATAAGGAGGTGGCTAACCCCAATCTAGAAAACCAATTTTATCTTTTTGTCTTGACCAGTGTTAACAAGAAAATGAACATTGCCAAAATAAGAACTAATTCTCATGAAGTTCATAGTGAAATCTAGCATTGGTCTATCTCCAAAACAACTTGGGACTAAAGAGTTTGTCACCTTTGTGATACTAAGAAGGTTGAAGATGGAAAGTACAAGAAAATGAACATTGCCAAAATAAGAACTAGTTCTCATGAAGTTCATAGTGAAATCTAGCATTGGTCTATCTCCAAAACAACTTGGGACTAAAGAGTTTGTCACCTTTGTGATACTAAGAAGGTTGAAGATGGAAAGTACTTTCTCTTAAATTGCCTGGGGCTTACTCACATCAACTCTAATTTTCAAAATCTTTCCCACACTACCAACTTTCTTGACTTGCTAAGTTAGCAAAAACAAGATCATCTAAGAACAATTCTCTCCCTTTAAAAATCTCAATTAATCTATTACTTTCTTAAATTCTGATAAACCATATTAATTCTAGTGAACATTAATCATCATCATCAGATAAAATATTATTTTTAATATATTATATTTGTTTATTTATTAATTACATTTCCTATTAATAAATTATATATAGTAAAATTAAATTATAAAAAAATATATTTGAAAATATTTCATTCTCTTTATATAAATATAATAATTTTAACATTTTAAAAATTATAATAATTTTAACATTTTAAAATTTAATTTTAAATAAAAATGTTAGAATTAAATTTAAAATAATAATATATTAATAAAACATTTAAATAAAATTTTAATAGTTTTTCCCTTATAACCTCAAACACGTTTAACCATATATATAAATAAGCAATTTCCAATATGCAAGAGGTTGTTGGGTAAATTTTAATTTTTAAATTTTGACAAGTATAGTTGGACCATATATTAAGTAATTGTTTTTAATTTCCATTTGGAAAATCCAATATATTAGTTGTTGGGTAAATTTTAATTTTTAAAATTTTATAAGTATAAATAATTTATAAAGATTTTTTTTGTTAAGTTGTGGATATATTTATTAATTAAAAGGAGAATATATAGCTATTAAAATGTAAGTAGTTTCACTCTGACTAATGTTATCCCCATATTACAAAAAAATAGTAGGAGGCAAGCTAGAAGCACCAAAAGACGAACAAAATTAGAAGAACGTTTGTGACCATACTCAATCATCAGAAGTGATTGACGCTGGATTATCCGGCCCAGTGCTGGAGGGGGAGGGGGCGATATGAACATCTAACATGTTGTTTTCAAAGTGAGCAAGTCATGTTTCTAGCTTATCGATCTTCTCTGCTAGAAAATTTTTCCCCTGCCAAACCACCATAATCATTTCTCTGGCATGGCATTGAAAGTATTGCAGTTGGTTTAGCGTGGCCATGACAACCTCATGCTCTTCCTTTCTAGTCTTGTCGTATGCTTCCAAACGATCCAGAACTGACTAAAGAAAACCATGTTGAGCAATAGAGCGGTTTTGTAGGCCAACAACTGTACGCCCTAGAAGACCTGCATGCCCCTGCCTGCTACTCTAACCTTACACGCCTATTCCATGACCATGATTCACACTCTCATTCCTATCGTCGCAAGTTGCACGTCGACCCCGCACGAAACCCACACCTCCTTTGCCACCTCGAGCACTAGACGACGCCTTGTCAGCACCACGAGCGACATGCCCTCCTCGCTTAGACCTTACAATAGCCCTTTCTCCTAGCGCACCTCCATCTCACTACCTGAGCCAGACTGATTGGACGAGTCGACCATCTGCAGGGGTTGGGAGCAAGAACTCTGCAATACAGGTTGCTTGGTGAATTCCCAAGAAGACACCCCCAAGACGAGACCTACAACGCTCATCACAACCTTCCAACAAACTGTGTGCCAAAGCAAGCCTGGCGCCAGCTCCGAATCAACCAACATGAGCCTCCCCTTCGGAATTGTCAGCCACCACACGCCATCCAGGAGGGAGACAACCTTGGCCACAACTAAGTTTTGTGTCAACCAAACCAAAGAATCTTCCTCTCCGTTGTCAGGGGAAACACTTGGAAGTAGAGTCGTGCACTGACTGACTTAACCTAAGAGCACAGTGCCCTCGAGAGCCTAACCAGAGCCAAGTAAAATCTAGAGCAAACACCACCAGACCCTCCAATGACCTCCGAGACCAAATGATAGTCACCCAATTGAGAAAACTGCCAGCCAAACTTTTGGCCACGCTCGAAATAAGTTAACCCAAAGCCTTGCTACCTCCATTTCTAGCAATTTTCCTACTCGAGACCCAGGAGATTATACCCCAACATGCATGCGTCTTAGATGGCCAGGAAAAAACTGGAGATATGAGGATGACCAAAAAACCCACTACAGACAAAAGAACTAGGCACCACCACAACCACAGAGAACACTCAAAGAAATATCCATCGAGCACCACAAGAATGGACACCAAGTCTGGCCACCTTACCATGCAAATTTCCCACAACCCGCTCACAAAGGCAATGAGCTGGGCACATGCACTCAAACTTGAAGCTTTTGTCATCCATACACAATAGAGGAAGCGACGACGTTTTTCTCCATCGCTCTAAGATTACCCGAGGGACGAAGAACCAAGCCAAACTACAGTTGCTTAGACCAAAGTCTACCAACCTCCACAATGCCAACCCAATATAACCTACAATAGCCCCAACAATCACCATTAATTTCCTTACCTAACTAGCACACCTTCATGCGGAGGAAAAATGAAATCTTGCACTCCTCGCAGATCCTTTCAATTTACACCTTATGTAATGGGAGGTTAGATTATCTGTCCTCTTCCCCATCTGTCGTATAGGACCCTTTATTGTCCACATGTCGAGCATGTCTGAGAGACCAACACCATCATTGGGAAAAAAATTTAAATTAATTTTATTGAGTCGACAGGCTCATTCAACAGCTCAGTATGATGTGTAATGTTGTTTGTACCTCATCAAAGTTGAATTTTTGCTCATCTCAGTCAAAAAAAAATCTAAAAAAAAATAAAATAATTATACAAATCATTTAAATAATGTCGACTCATCAAAAAATTTGCACCTGAAAAAATTGGATGCCTCTCAGCTCACATTAGGTCTATATTTAAAATGGATCTATGCTGGTAATATAAATTATATTTAAAAAATAATTAGTTATATAAAAATTTAAAATGTGAATTAGTTGATGATAAAATGTGTTATTAATATTTTTCTTACAATATTATTACAATTTAATTATTTATTTCATTAATTAAAAAAGTACAAACCAAAACAAACAAACAAACAAAATTGAAAAAAATGTTTTGGTTTGTGAAATTGTAAAAAATACTAAAGACAAAATTTTATCAAACAACCTTAATTTTTTTTCTTTTTAAATATAATCTTATTAAATTATTATTCTAGTTTGTATTAACTAACCGATCTTGAATAAGCCAAATTATGCATCTCTAATCAATCGAGTCATTCTAGGCACTGTTGATATTTCCATGCCTTTTTGGTTTCAGTTAACTTATGATTTTTCTACTTCACTTGGAATTTACCAGTGCTCTGGCATAATGTCTTGCATAATAAAGTCGTGGTCAGTGAATCTTTTTGTATTTATTTTATTAGTATATGGACATATGGGACAATTAGTTGATTAGTATATGGAGATATGGGACAATTAGTCTAGCTGAGTGGAGAGACTCATTCTACAACCTAGTATGAGGCTCATTCTACAACCTAGTATGAACTTCTTTAGAGTGCAAAATACAAAAAATTTCACTGTTTAAACAAAAATACAATTTAAACAATGAAAAATTACACATTATATTTTGCACTCTAAATATGTTTGCATGTGAAATTTGGTCCCTCTGGGCTCATGTTAGATCCTTACTTAAGATGGATCCATGCTCTATTTTTATTTGAAAGGTGCGTATATGGACATACAAGCTTACACATTCCCTCATATGAGTCTATGGGCTCAATGAGCCTCTCGGCTCAATAAAAATAAAAATTTAAAAGTACGTTCTAAATAGAAAAATAATGTCAATTATAATTTTTTTTAAATGCTATAAAGTAATTAAAAGTAAAAAAAAAAGTGTGAATGAGATGTTTAAATCTTATACTTTTCAAAAATATTTCAACAAGAGATTTAAATAACCTATTTGAAGATTTATTTTAACTAATTTATGTCGATATCAACTTCATATATGTCTATATATAGAAAAAAAATATGGTTAAAATTTTTATTTGGTCCTATGTATATTCTATTTAGCATTCAAAAATACGATCTAAACAATGAAAAATAACACATTGTATTTTGCACTATGTTTGTCCGTCTTAAAATAAAAATTAAATAAAATCTTCTTTAAATAGAAAAATAATATTGCTATAATAATAATAATAAATGCTATGCATATTTAATTAGTTGTCCTTAAGACGTAATATAATTTCATCTAAAGTAAACCTTATACACAAATATGTAAGATATTTAAACCTTATACTTTTCAAAAATATTTTAACATGTGATATCAACTTCATATATATCTATATGTATAAAAAAATATTCAAAGAAAATATTTTAATGTTGTATGAATAAATTATTTTAATATGAATTAATATTGACGTATACTTAAATTATCATGGTCTTGATGATGAACCTAGATCTAGATTCTAAATGCGTGGATCCTTTGTTCTCTATGTGATTTCTCTGGAAAATTTGAACATTATAATATATAAATAACAAAAAAACGAGTTTAATTTGCGTTGATAAAATGGTTCAATGCACATGCTATGTAATCTTCGTCATATTCAAAAATACAATTTAAACGATAAAAAATTACACATTTTCTTTTGCACTTTAAAATAAGTTTGCACTTGAAGAAATTTGATCCCTCTCATCTTATGTTAGATTTGTATTTGAAATTATCTATGCTGGTTTCTAAAAAAGAGAAAAATATTTTCCCTCTTGGTTTGAGTTAACTTAGGGTTTTTATACTTCGCTTGGAATTTACCGATACTCTAGCATAATGTCTTGCATGATGAACTCTGGGAATTTACCGATATTCTCGCATAATGTATTGCATAATGAAGTCTTGGTCCATAAACATTTTTGTATTTATCTAATTAGTATAAGGAGATATGGGACAATTAGTCTGGTTTCAGACAAAGAGAAAAAGATTTTGATACCATCTAATTGGATATCAATTTAATATAAAGAAACTAATAATATTTTATATATATTATATATATATTATATATATATATATATTATATAATCTAGTAATAATTTTTAATTTAATTGATTTTATGCTATGAATCAAAACTATTTATAAACTTGGGATGGTCCTTAAAATGAAGTATTCCATTTCATGAGGTTCCAAGTTCAAATCCCATAAGTTTACTTGCACCCCATGTTGGGGTGGTGTGGTGTTTAAGCCTAGAGGTTATAGTGGTAGCATAACTGACCCAATTATCAATTCCTCTAAATACAAAAGGAAACCAAACAAACCTATAGTGGTAGCATAACTAACCCAGTTGTCAATTCCTCTAGATACAAAAAGAAAACAAACAAACAACCAACCAGCAAAAAAATACTTACAAATTCAAATAAGTAAATTGTATTTGATTAATCATTTCAACTAATTAATTTAGACATTAAGATGCCTCAATCTTTGCAATTTGAATTTAAATTCCTTAAATCAATGTAATTCATTTTCTATTATTTTATAATTTTTAAAAATATAATACAATTTTTTTTGGCAGAAACATTATGTATATTATAATTCTTTCTTTTCTATATTATACCATTAAAATATCAAATTTATAAATATTTTATTATTATTTTTAAAAAGTATTTTAAATCAAAATTATAATATAAATATGATTTATTTTAATTTTGAATCTATTGAAATTATTTTTTTAGATTGTATTATATTTCGTTATTTAATTATACATAATGCCTATGCCTTTTTCAACTCCACAAACTAATTACACATTTCCATTATACTAAATCAATTATCTTCTAATCTTTTCCTCGCCACTTATCATGCCCAAAGTTTCCTCCAAAGTAGTGTATTTTGCTCCTCTAGAATTTGTCTTGTCACCTAATGCTATAAACCTCTAGACTTTGTCTTGTCACTTAATGTTATAAACCACTAATATGATAGAGCATTTTTCTTTTAGGACATCCTTCCTCTTAAACTATATAAAGTGATATTCAAATACTTTATTGAAGTTACATAATAAAATATATTTTATGGTTAATAATGAAATATTATTTTTGTTATAAATATTCTTTTAATACTATATGTTAATTTTATAAAATAATTACACAATAATGTGTGTTTCTTTTTAATAGATTATATAAGATCTAATTTCTATAAGTTCAAAATTAGAGAGTGTTAAAGTATGTACACATCCACCTTTGTAAACTTTAGTAATAAAATCTCTATAACACTATTTTATTTGTGTCTGTAAAATACTTTAAAAAAATTTATCTCGATTAACTCACCACTGAGTAAAGAGTTGATTTAATAAAAAATGTATTTTTATTTTTATTTTTTACTGAAGACAAGATGGATTAATCCATATGTTTATAAGACTTCCTTGCAGGAACTTATATGTTTCCTTTCTTTATTATTTATCATTAAGTTCTTATCCTTCCATCGCTTATTGCATCAAGGCGATTCTATGCATACCTTATATGATTTTGGGTTTATAATTAAATGGGTTGTAATGTGTTTGCACTGTACAATAGTTATCAATAGTTATGGTTGTGTGTAAGGCCCTTCCTTCTACACGAGTTTATGGAGTTTATTACAAGGTTAAGTAATGTTTAGCATAAACCTAGTCGTGGTGGACATATTAATATTTATTCATATGAAATGTTCCATCGGTGACTGAATGGTTATGGTACTATGTTTTAAACTCCATTTTGACATAATATCTTGAACCTTCCCAACGCGTACAACTGTATGGAATTGTTGACTGATGGGATCGCTCAGCCTTGGATTTTGTGATAACCCTAGGATCAATGGTTCAAGTTAGACTTTGGAATCGACGACATATCTATGGCTATGCGGTTATGGGAGTAGCTACCTCCCTTTCCCCATGTCGCTCCATCTCAGTTGTCTCTCTTGCTCGGCAAGGATTAGCTCTGCAACAGGACAAAACCTTTCATTTCTATTTACCTGGGTTAATTCCCCAAGATTCTGCAAAGATTTATGTTTATTTATACTTCTTACTCCGATGCAATAGGGTTTGTGTAGGTTGGCGTTCTTTCACGTTTTATGGAACAATGGATTCAAAATTTGTTTATATTGTATGAGTTTTTGGAACGTGGGAATATTGGGAATTTGGGTACGAGTCGGGAATGGTTAGAAGTTTCTCTAAAATTTACAGGAAACGGCTAATTAAGAACGGTAACATTATATAATAGAAAAAATTAAAAATTAATTATATAATAATCAAAATTAATATTAAATCAAAATATTAAAATCAATTTAAATATACAATCTCTCTTATATATAAATATATTCCTTGGGTGTCTCTCTTCCTAAGTCTCTCCCTTTTATATATATAAAATATTAAAATGTCAAGTTCATTATCAGTTCTCTGATGCATGACAGGTATTTGAAACAATCTGTGTTAAAAATACAAATGAACAATTTTACCTATGTTTCTCTAGTCATTATTATGAGAAAAGTAAAGCAACTCTAATGGTTAAGCATTGACTACCACATACAATATGCACACAATCTTTTGCAATACATATACATAAACAAAAAAATAAATACTCATCACCCTAACATCCCAGATATCCCCCTTATATTGAGTTGTCACAGGCTTCCTTAACCCATCAAGGGATTGCTCCAATTTCTCAATTAAGGATATCGGTGTTAAGGATGTCTTTGGCCTTTCTCCATGCGAAGGTTTCAACAAAGCCTCATGTTTTGCTGGCAGTTCAACATATTTGTCTACATGCTTTATATTCCCCAACCCCATTGAACGCGGTAACTCCAAAAAAACAGTCTTCAAAACTCAGGAACTTTCCCAACCTCCCATTACAACTCCCACAGAAAAAATAACGTTCCCATACAATACCAAAGCTTCCAGAAACACAAAAACTACTAAAACAAGTTTCCCACCTCTAAAAAACGGTTCTTGTGTTACTCCACTTGTTTGGTAAACCTCCGACCATCTGGTTTGGTAAACCTCCGACCATTTGTTATAATTGATGTATGGATTTCATTTTTAAGTGTCTCATGCGAGCATACATATATTTACTTGAGTAGTTTCTCTGTAATCATTGCTTCGCGTTCTATGGTTTCTATGTTAATCATTGCTTCGTTTACCATGGTGGTTGTTTTATTCTCCCTCTTCTTAATTTTATTTTGTTAAAGCAAATAAGTTATATTACTATCGTGTTCTTGTTAACCCTACATGGTTTCAGCCATAAATTTTCTATCCGGTTGTCTTCATTTTGTTTCTTATTTTCTTAGTTCGACTCTCTTAAAAATCTTTCACTCTAGCTTTGGGTTGCCTATATAAATTAATATTGGAACAAGAGTTATATTCTTTTCTGGGTTACGTTCTATAGTATGGTTTTTTCCACCAATTATGTGAATAATTAGTGATTATTGTATCTTTGTTTATGTTTTTTCTAACCCTGAAGGGTTTAATTCTTACTAGATATATGTAAATATATACATATCAACTTGCAATTATTGTAGTTCATGGCTACTAATTATTGTATCTTGATTTTATTTATGTATCATTACAAGAGTTTTTTTAATCATTTTTTTTCTCATGGAAAAAGTCATAATTTTCATTATATGAAAGAAAATTACATTTTGCATATGCATAAGCATTACTGTAGTGAGGCATTGCTTGTACCAAAATTGTAAACTTGTAGTTCTCCAAACAAATGGAGTGATCAGAGATAAATCAAAAAATAATGAAGCTATCATCCTCTTCGCAAAGAGTGAGTAATATGTTCTTTTCCATATGTACATCTATACAAAAAATAAAGTAAACATCAAAAATAGAGCAGGAGCTAGTTTCCACATGCTATTCATATGAGATCTGGATCTATAAAGGGCCTATGATAGTGTTGGTATACAACACCATCCAATTCCTTGCAAATCAACCAGATGTCATCATCCCGGACCGCTGCGTCTTTGGATAGGTGGTCAACAAAGGTGTTCCGCTCCCTGTAAATATGGTGACAAGTAAATGAGTCAAATGATGTAATAAGTCTGTGAATCTCAGCCAAAATATGCTTCAATGTATATGCATTGCAGATGTATTTTTTGTTGATCCAATTAACAACCAGTTTTGAATCCCTAAAAAGTTGTAAGTGCGTGCAATGTTTATGCAATGCAAAGTGTATGAGATATTTGGTGGTCAGAAGCTCAACGAAGTTGTTTGTTCCCAGGCCTAGTCCCATTTGTATTTTATAGGAGTGTGTGTCTGATAAGTGTAGAATGGCTTCTCCTCCGCATCCCTGTTCCTGAGCTGAGCCGTCAAAGGAGGCCCATGGGAGGGAATGATCAATGGTTTCTGCCTCAACTCTCCTGATCTAGTTGTGTGTTGTTTCTTCTGGGATCATCTGAGATTTCGCGGATGCTCGATTCAGGATGGAAGGCCAGTGGGGGGATTGGTTTTGAAAGATAATTTGATTCCCGACGATCCAAATCGCCCAACTTATCACCATCGATATATTTCTTTCCTTACCGTTGGTGTCCTTCCACCAATTACTCCAAGCATCATTGATGTTGTTCCTGTGCCATCTGCTGGATGAAGGGAGTGTTGTTAGGAAGTCGTTCCATACGGCTAGAGTTGCTGGGAAATTTAGGAAGAGGTGGACAAAATCCTCGTTGTTGTTCCTGCAGAGGTGACACCAAAAAGGCCCCGAGAAAGATCGCTTCATTAAATTCGCACCCGTCGAGACTTTTTTTCTTGAGAATGGACCACATTAGAAGCTTGGCTCGGGGGGCTACTCTTAGTTTCCATAGAAGATTCCACCATGGCTCAATGACTACAGGTTTGTGGGGATCCATAAGTACCAAATATCCGATCTTGAGGGAAAAGTATCCATTTTTTGCATAAGCCCAAATGAGCTCATCTTCCCCCTCCATTATTCTGACATGGGCCTCTGTTAGCGCAGATATATATTGTCTCCATATGTGTTGCTAGGGCAGGGGTATGTTAAGTGTAGCTCTAGTTTTCCAGGCCTGCTGAGACAAAAGGGATATGTCATTATCCGCAATATGGCTTATGTGAGTAATGCCTTGATTTAGTAAGTGTTGTCTCAGGTCCTCTGGTAGTCTGTGTATGTTGTCATATCCTACCCAGGGATCCTCCCCTATACGAACCAAGGAGCAAGATTGAATTCTCCAAGTAAGGCCGCTTCTTATCAGGTCCATTACCTTAGTTACCGCCTTCCAGATGATTGAGATGTTCCCATGATGCTCGTGGCCTTGTCTGATCCAGTCAAGTGGACTTGCGAGTGAGATGTATTTGGCAGTGACCACCTTCATCCAGAGACTGCAATTATTGAGGAGCTGCCAACCCAGCTTGGTTGCCAGTGCTTTGGAGAAAGAATCTAATCTCTTATTCCCCAGCCTCCCCATCTCTTTGGCAGTGCAAGCGTTACCCATTTGGTCCAGGCAAAAATGCTACCCGACTTCTTCCCCTTCCATAGGAAATGGTAGCATATGCTTTGCAATATGTTCAGTATGCCTCTGGGGATCCAAGCTAAGGTCATCCAGTAGACTGGAGTTGCTTCAAGTACAACGTTAATCAATACTAGCCTACTTGCTCTAGAGAGATATTTGTGGTACCAAACATTCAGATGCTTTTCTACTTTGGATATGAGCCATACCTAGTCTGCAATCTTGTAGCCGAAAGGCTTCAGTCGGTAACCCAGATATTTTAGCCCTTCCTCAATAGGGTGAGTTGTAAAGGGGAATCTTCTAAGAGCAAATAGTGTTCCATTCTGAGAGCATCATGTTGCTTTCAAGGTGGATTAGATTCATTCAGCACCATCCCCGTGGATTTTTGGAAAATGCCCATGACCTGGTGAAGGGCAGTGAGGTCGCCAAGGCTTCCATTGAGAAAAATGAGTACATCGTCCACAAAGAGTAAGTGAGTCAAAATAATTGAATCTGATATTTTGATACCTGTTATCCTTCCCTGCTTATGTTCAGCTTCAATGAGGCAACTGAGGCCTTCCATAATAAGAAGAAAGAGGAGAGGGGACAGAGGGGAGCCCTGTCTAAGTCGCCTCTCAGCATGAAAGAAGGGGGATGCCTACCCATTGATAATAACACTATAAGGAACATCGGTTATGCAACTCATTATCCACTTTATGAAGGGGAAGGGGAAGCCCAAGTGAGTTAATAGGATGCAGAGGTAGAGCCAGATTACCCTATCGAAGACTTTCGATAGGTCTATCTTCAGAATCATTCCTTTCAATTTCCTGAGCTGCACCGAATCGAGAAGTTCTTGTGCAGTGGCTATCGCCTCATGGATCTGCCCATTGTGCAGGAAGGCAAATTTTTCCCAGGATATATGGAGGGATAGTATAGTCTTGATGCGATTGGCAATGATTTCGGCTATTATCTTGTATATGCAATTGCACAGGGATATGGGTATGAAGTCATCAAAGGATGTGGGCTTATCATCTTTGGGGATGAGTGCAATGAAGGTAGACTTAAACCCACATGGGATCCTCCCTCTGGTTCTACTCTCCTCAACAAGTCTAAGGGGGTCCTCTCCCAGGATCTCAAAAAAGGATAAATAAAATTCCACTGACCAGCCGTCTGGCCCCAGGCTCTTATCTTTCTTTAGCCACTTTAGTGTATCTTCGAGCTATTGTAGTGAGACTTCAATTAAGAGCTCTTGTTTCGTCTCTTGATCTACGAACCCAGGGAACAACTGAGTGACCTACATGACTTCAGCTAGAGTAGCAATAGTAGGAACCTTGTATACATTTTGAAAATGTGTACATGCCAATGTAGCAAAATCTCTAAAAGATTGTACTGTTCGTCCCTGAGAGTCTTGTAGATCCCATATAGTGTTAATGATTTTTCGGCCATTTGTAAATTTGTGGTAGAATTTAGTGTTTTCATCCCCTTCTTTTAACCAGATGGCTCGACTTCGAAGTCACCAACTTTCATCTCTGTTTCTTAGGATTTGGGTTCTCTTCAACAGTGCAGCTGTGTGTTTTTCCTTTTTCTCTTGGGCCATCCCACCACCTCCAGGATCTTCTTCAATGGTTATGATGTCTGCTTCCACTTATCTCAGGGATAGATCCTCCTCCTCCTTCTTCTTCTTGGCCCATGCCTTGGAGAGTTCCTTCAGCTCCTTCATATTACGGGCGAAATTATGGCCAAAGTCCCCAGGTGTGCTAGGGGAGTTGGCCTTCCAAAACTCTATCACCAGTTTAATCTATTCCTTATCCCGAAGCCATGTAGCATTGAATTTAAACGAGGCCTTCGGTTTGACATTAATGTCCAGTATCTAAAGGTAAATAGGACGGTGGTCCGAAAGGCCACTCGAGCCCACCCATTGTCTAATTCTAGCTCCTTTACTGACCATGTCTTCCTTAGTGATGAATCTATCCAGTCTTCGAGCCAAACGTGTATCCCATGTTCTTTTGTTCCTCCATGTGGGTTGCATCTTGGCTAAGGGGATGCCAATGAATTTATGAGACTCCAGTAGGTTCCCAAAGTATTCAGACAGAGCGTCTACTTGGGCTTGATTCCCCCAAGATTCCGCATATCCCGGGGAGAAGTTGAGGTCACCCCTCAGAATGATATTCTCCTGTTGTAGAAGGGTAGAATTGAAGAAAGTTCTCCAGTAAGTGGCTCTGTCCTGGCAGGGGCCGTAAACATTATAGATTCTATATTCCATTTCAAGGGTAGGGGAATAAATATCTACAACCAGGTATCCCCGACCACCCCAGACCCTCAGAGTTTTAAGAGAGTGGTTGTTTATGCCCAGGGTTAGTCCTCCCGATCTCCCGGATGCATCTAGGGAGTGGAAAGTCTAGCCTGAGAGCCATGATTCAAGTAGATGAGAGATAGTGCTGGCGGGACCTAGGGTTTCTTGAAGAAAAATGATCTGTATCGGCTTAGAGGCAAAAAAACATTTGAGAGCCAATTTCTTTTCCGCGTTGGCCACCCCACGACAATTGAAGGAAAGAAGCTTCATGGAGGGGGTGGGGGGGGGGCTGAGGGGCTTGCTCCGCTCTAAGGGCCCAATTGATAGTTTTCTATTTTCCTGTAGCAATTTCCTCCCCTCCCTGATGCTTAGCCTTGGAAAGGTGGGAGGGGAGACCACGGGTCTTAAGAGGGGGAGGAGGGGATACCACCTCAAACCCAATCATGTCGAGGCCCTAGGAGTGAAGGGGATAACGGGGTTCAAGGGGGAGATGGGAGGGGGTAGGGCCAAGAGGGCCGCCCATAAGGGAGGGTTGGGGGAAGGAGTATACACGAGGAGGGGGAGCAATAGTGCAGTGTTGTACAAAGGATGTCTAATAGAGCAATCAGGGGGGGATCAAGGAGGGAGGAGTTGGGAGGATGCCTGTAGATTCCATGGCCCGAGATTTTAATGATAAGGATGGCAAATTAGGAATTATAAAAGATGAAATAGCAAAAGGGAGAGGTATATTTGACATACCCGTGGAGTGTGTGTCCCCTATGGCCGCCCTTTCTCTTGTTAATGGTGGGGAGGGAGGCTGAAGAGGAGCTTTCTCCCACTTCTTTCGTGAATCCTTCCCTTGTGTCTGCTCTGCTTCAACCGGACCTTGTGGATGTAGCTCTTCTGATTCCACTGTGGGAGGTGGATTGTCCCATAGGTGCTCTTCCTGCTCTTTGTTCTCCTCCAGGTTTCCTTTCTTAGTGATTAGGGGACAGTCCTTGTAAACGTGCCCGACCTTGTGATAGTGACGGCATATGTATGGGATACCTTCATAGTCCAATGGTTGCTTCCTCGTGAATGATCTCCACTGGATAGTGATAAAATCTTTAAGTCCACCTCGAGTATCCATGTGCACCAGTAGTCTAGCAAAAGCCATCTTGCCCGTAGACAGGTAGGATTTGTCTGATTCCATGTAAGTGCCAATAGAATCCCCGATGCATCTGAAGATATCTTCGGACTAGAAGTGTAATGGGAGACCTAGGAGTCTTACCCATATCGGCCCAACTCCGAGTTTTTCAGTTTCCAGGTCAAACATCGGAGTCCAGTGTTTCAAAAGGACCAAGGCATGCTCGAAGTACCAATTGGACGAGAGGACCCAATTTGTGTGGTCTGGTCTGTAGAAGCGGAGCACAAACTAGCCTTTCACAAAGGTTTGGACTGTGGGCAATTCTGCGAGACAATGACCCCAGACCTCCATTGCCCATGCTTTGATGCGGGCCACAGTATAGTTTCAACCTCGGACTCTACTAACCAACACTCTGTCTGAAAATCCATAGTATCCGCCAGCTGTATGTCTTCCTTGAGTCGGAGAAAAGTATCAACCTCCTTTGTGCGAAAGCACTTGGTATTCTTGCTGGACCTAGCTTCGACTTCAGTGGTACCTCCATGGTCAGGGGATCGCTCCTCTTGGGGGGAAGCAGCGGGGGAGGGGTTAAGTCATCAAGGAGTGCACTGGATGAGGGGGGAGCAGAAGTGTAAATTATCTTCATTGAATTCCTTTTCGTTGGAAATTTAGATATCATTCTACACCTCAAATTTTTATTCCTCAATACACTTTATTATTAACATTCCTCTTTATACAATTTTATTATTAAAATTCATCTTTACACAATTTAGAACTTATGGTTATCATGCATTATTTCTTTGCTCATGTACTTCTTAATATAATTAATTTATTTATTTATTTCTAATCCATGCTTTTGTCAATTACTTAATCTCTTTTATCAATAGGGTTTTATTATTTTTATTTTTATATTTTTATATTTAAAATTCGAAATAACAACTTCCTCACCGAATTCTTATACTTTATTATTAAAATTCTTTTTATACCATTTAGAATCTATAGTTATTGTGATTTATTATTTCTTTTCTCATATAATTCTTAATAGAATCTTTTTATTTCTAATCAATTCAATTACTTAATCTTTTTATCAATAGGTTTTTAGTACATTTATTATATTTAAAATTCTTAATCTCACTTTTTTTATACTCTTATAAGAGCCAACTTTCTTTTAAGAAATCCTCAATCTTATTCATTTTTCATATCCCATTCTAATCTTTTTTTGGTTAGTCACCAAAATTATCCTTGGTCTAATATATTCGTTATTCAGTGACTGTTATTTAATTCTCAATTGGCCATTAGACCAATTGACTTATATTTCAATAATTTTTCCTATAAAAGGCTCTCCAACACTCGTTTACTCACAAGATTTTCATTGGTCCCTAATGATGGATGGAGTCACCATCTCAAACATTGGACGGATCAACCATATTACACAATTTACTCGCAAGATTCTCATTGGTCCCTGATGATGGATGGAGTCACCATTTGAAACGTTGGATGAATCAACCATATTACACAATTTACTCACAAGATTCTCATTGGTGGGTGATGATGGATGGAGTCACCATCTGAAACGTTGGATGGATCAACCATGGATCAACCATATTAGATCAACCATGGATCAACCATATTACACAGTTTACTCACAAGATTCTCATTGGTCTACATAGTTTACTCACAAGATTCTCATTGGTCCCTAGCGATGGATGGAGTCACCATCTGAAGATCAACCATATTACACAGTGCAATTCTGGAAATATCTAATAATATTAATGTGGTTGTACTAGTTATATAAAAGAAGTTAAAATGTGTGGACAGTTCATTTATCATTGAGAACAAATAAATTTAAGTTTAAAAAAAATACATTGAAAATTATGATTTCAAAAGATGAAGAAAATTATATAATTATTATGGAGAACTATTAAAATGATGAAATAATGAAACAAACTGGAAAAAAAACTCACAATATAAATCATTAACAAATAGTGATTATGAAAAAATTCAAAATAATTTTACAAAGAAAATGAGACAGTAAAAATAAAATAAAAAACATGATTGATTAAATTTTTTTTTATAAAAACACTAAAGTAAGAAAAATAGCTAAATTATGTGTGTGAGAGAAAGAAAAGAGAAAAACAATAATAAAAGAGATCACCTCATTTAATAGCCCTTATCTTGATTCTCAACAAAAAAAAAAAATAGAACAAATAAGAAAAAAAGAAAAATAATGAATGAAAAGAAATCAACTATTTTGATAAACCACCCCTTTATAATGAATTTCTTTTAATTTTAAAATTATTTATTCTTGATAATAAGTAGAGGGTCTACTTAAAACATAAGATGTTTAAGAAAAAAATTACATAATTAAAATAACTAATTGTGAAAATCTACATAATAAGATTATATTTTTTATTTTAATGAGGTTGCATAAGGATGTTTAGTTTTTGCTAAACCAATGGGGTAAAGGTGGATATCGTTTTGAAGAATAAATATAATATTAAAAATATTATTACTTCCAAATTTAAGGCTAAGTTGTGGGACTAGAAAGAGTTAGAGGGAAAAATGAAGCTAATTTATTATAAGGAGGTGGCCAACCCCAATCTAGAAAACCAATTTTATCTTTTTGTCTTGACCAGTGTTAACAAGAAAATGAACATTGCCAAAATAAGAACTAATTCTCATGAAAGTTCATAGTGAAATCGAGCATTGGTCTATCTCCAAAACACTTGGGACTAAAGAGTTTGTCACCTTTGTGATACTAAGAAGGTTGAAGATGGAAAGTACTTTCTCTTAAATTGCCTGGGGCTTACTCACATCAACTCTAATTTTCAAAATCCTTGCCACACTACCAACTTTCTTGACTTGCTAAGCTAGCAAAAACAAGATCATCTAAGAACACTTCTCTCCCTTTAAAAATCTCAATTAATCTATTTCTTAAATTCTGATAAACCATATTAATTTTAGTGAATATCAATCATCATCAGATAAAAATAATATTTTTAATATATATATTTGTTTATTTATTAATTATATTTCAATATAAAATTATATAGTAGAATTAAATTATAAAAAAATTATTTGAAAATATTTAATTTCCTTTTATATGAATATAATAATTTTACATTTTAAAAATTATAATTTTAAATAACAATATTAAAATTAAATTTAATAATAATATATTAATAAAACATTTAAATTAAAATTTTAATAATTTTTCCAATATAACCTCAAACACGTTTAACCATATATATAAATAAGCAATTTCCAATATGCAAGAAGTTGTTGGGTAAATTTTAATTTTTAAATTTTTGACAAGTATAGTTTGACCATATATTAAGTAATTGTTTTTAATTTTCCAAATATAAGTAATTATTTTTAATTTCCATTTGGAAAAATCCAATATGTTAGTCGTTGGGTAAATTTTAATTTTTAAAATTTTAGGAGTATAAATAATTTATAAAGATTTTTTTTTTTTAAGTCGTTGATATATTTATTAATTAAAAGGAGAATATATAGCTATTAAAATTGTAAGTAGTTTTACTATGACTAATGTTATCATTATATTACAAAAAAACAGTAGGAGATAAGCTAGAAGCACCAAAAGACGAATAAAATTAGAAGAACGTTTGTGACCATACTTAATCATCAAAAGTGATTGACGTTGGATTATCCTACCTAGTGTTGGAGGGGGAGGGGGGCGATATGAACATCTAACGTGTTGTTTTCAAAGTGAGCAAGTCATGTTTCCAGCTTATCGATCTTCTCTGCTAGCAAATTTTTCCCCTACCAAACCACCATAATCATTTCTCTGGCATGGCATTGAAAGTATTGCAATTGGTTTAGCGTGGCCATGACAACCTCATGCTCTTCCTTTTTAGTCCTGTCGTATGCTTCTAGACGATCCAGAACTGACTAAAGAAAACCATGTTGAGCAATAGAGCGGTTTTGTAGGCCAACAATTGTACGCCCTAGAAGACCTACATGCCCGTGTCTGCTACTCTAACCTTACACGCCTATTCCATGACCATGATTCACACTCTCATTCCTACCGCTGCAAGTTGCACGTCAACCCCACATGAAACCCGCACCTCCTTTGCCACCTTGAGCACCAGACGATGCCTTGTCAGCACCACCAGCGACATGCCCTCCTCACTTAGACCTTACAATAGCCCTATCTCCTAGCGCCACCTCCATCTCACTACCTGAGCCACACTGATTGGATGAGTCGACCATCCGCAGGGGTTGGGAGCAAGAACTCTGCGGTACAGGTTGCTTGGTGAATGCCCAAGAAGACACCCCCAAGACGAGACCTACAACACTCATCACAACCTCTCGACAAACTGTGTGCCAAAGCAAGCCTGACGCCAGCCCCGAATCAACCAACATGAGCCTCCCCTTCGGAATTGTCAGCCACCACACACCATCTAGGAGGAAGACAACCTTGGCCACAACTAAGTTTTGCGTCAACCAAGCCAAAGAATCTTCCTCTCCGTTGTTAGGGGAAACACTTGGAAGTAGAGTCGTGCACTGACTGACTTCACCCAAGAGCACAATGCCCTCGAGAGCCTAACCAAAGCCAAGTAAAATCTGGAGCAAACATCACCAGACCCTCCAATGACCTCCGAGACCAAATAATAGTCACTCAATTGAGAAAACTGCCAGCCAGACTTTTGGCCACACTCGAAATAAGTTAACCCAAACCAAACCCCATAATCATTTCTCTGGCATGGCATTGAAAGTATTGCAATTGGTTTAGCGTGGCCATGACAACCTCATGCTCTTCCTTTTTAGTCCTGTCGTATGCTTCTAGACGATCCAGAATTGACTAAAGAAAACCATGTTGAGCAATAGAGTGGTTTTGTAGGCCAACAATTGTACGCCCTAGAAGACCTACATGCCCGTGTCTGCTTACACGCCTATTCCATGACCATGATTCACACTCTCATTCCTACCGCTGCAAGTTGCACGTCAACCCCACATGAAACCCGTACCTCCTTTGCCACCTTGAGCACCAGACGATGCCTTGTCAGCACCACTAGCGACATGCCCTCCTCACTTAGACCTTACAATAACCCTATCTCCTAGCGCCACCTCCATCTCACTACCTAAGCCACACTGATTGGACGAGTTGACCATCCGCAGGGGTTGGGAGCAAGAACTCTGCAGTACAGGTTGCTTGGTGAATGCCCAAGAAGACACCCCCAAGACGAGACCTACAACACTCATCACAACCTCTCGACAAACTGTGTGCCAAAGCAAGCCTGGAGCCAACCCCAAATCAACCAACATGAGCCTCCCCTTCGGAATTGTCAGCCACCACACACCATCCAGGAGGAAGACAACCTTGGCCACAACTAAGTTTTGCGTCAACCAAACCAAAGAATCTTCCTCTCCGTTGTTAGGGGAAACACTTGGAAGTAGAGTCGTGCACTGACTGACTTCACCCAAGAGCACAATGCCCTCGAGAGCCTAACCAAAGCCAAGTAAAATCTGGAGCAAACACCACCAGACCCTCCAATGACCTCCGAGACCAAATGATAGTCACTCAATTGAGAAAACTGCCAGCCAGACTTTTGGCCACGCTCGAAATAAGTTAACCCAAAGCCCTGCTACCTCCATTTCTAGCAATTTTCCTGCTCGAGGCCCAGGAGATTATACCCCAACATGCATGCATCTTAGATGGCCAAGAAAAAACTGGAGATATGAGGATGACCAAAAAACCTGCTACCTAGGCACCACCCGAACCACAAAGAACACTCAAAGAAATCTCCATCGAGCACCACAAGAATGGACACCAAGTCTGGCCACCTTACCATGCAAATTGCCCACAACCCGCTCACAGAGGCAATGAGCTGGGCACTCGCACTCAAACTTGAAGCTTTTGTTATCCATACACAATAGAGGAAGCGGCGACGTTTTTCTCCACCACTCTAAGATTACCCAAGGGACGAAGAACCAAGCCAAACTACAGTTGCTTAGACCAAAGTCTACCAACCTCCACAATGCCAACCCAATATAACCTACAATAGCCCCAACAATCACCATTAATTGCCTTACCTAATTGGCACACCTTCATGCGGAGGACAAATGAAATCGTGCACGCCTCGCAAATCCTTTCACTTTACACCTTATGTAATGGGAGGTGAGATTTTCTGTCCTCCTCCCCATCTGTGGTATAGGACCCTTTATTGTCCACATGTCGAGCATGTCTCAGAGACCAACACCATCATTGGGAAAAAATATTTAAATTAATTTTATTTAGTCGATAGGCTCATTCTACAGCTCAGTATGATGTGTAATGTTGTCTTTACGACATCAAAGTTGAATTTTTGCTCATATCAGTAAAAAAAAAATCTAAAAAAAATAAAATAATTATACAAAACATTTAAATAATGTCGACTCATAAAAAAATTTGCACCTGAAAAAATTGGATGCCTCTCAGCTCATGTTAGGTCCGTATTTAAAATGGATCTATGCTGGTAATATAAATTATATTTAAAAAATAATTAGTTAAATAAAAATTTAAAATGTGAATTAGTTGATGATAAAATGTGTTATTAATATTTTTCTTACAATATTATTACAATTTAATTATTTATTTCATTAATTAAAAAAATAACAAACCAAAACAAACAAAACAAAAAATTTGAAAAATGTTTTGGTGTAAAAAATACTAAACACAAAATTTATCAAACAACCTTAATTTTTTTTCTTTTAAATATAATCTTATTAATTATTATTCTAGTTTGTATTAACTAACAGATCTTGAATAAGCCAAATTATGCATCTCTAATCAATCGAGTCATTCTAGGCATTGTTGATATTTCCATGTCTTTTTGGTTTCAATTAACTTATGATTTTTCTACTTCACTTGGAATTTACCAGTGCTCTCGCATAATGTCTTGCATAATAAAATCGTGATTAGTGAATCTTCTTGTATTTATCTTATTAGTATATGGAGATATGAGACAATTAGTTGATTAGTATATGGAGATATGGGACAATTAGTCTAGCTGAGCCGAGAGGCTCATTCTACAACCTAATATGAACTTCTTTAGAGTGAAAAATACAAAAAGTTTCACTGTTTAAACAAAAATACATTTTAAACAATGAAAAATTACACATTATATTTTTCACTCTAAATAAATTTGCACGTGAAATTGGTCCCTCTGGGCTCATGTTAGATCCTTACTTAAGATGGATCCATGCTCTCTTTTTATTTTAAAGGTGTGTATATGGACGTACAAACTTACACATCCCCTCATATGAGTATATGGGCTCCATGAGCCTCTTGGCTCAATAAAAATAAAAATTTAAAAGTACGTTCTAAATAGAAAAATAATGTCACTTATAATTATTTTTTTAAATGCTATAAAGTAATTAAAAGTTAAAAAAAAAAAAAGTGTCAATGAGATGTTTAAATCTTATACTTTTCAAAAATATTTCAACAAGAGATTTAAATAACCTATTTGAAGATCTATTTTAACTAATTTATGTCGATATCAACTTCATATATGTCTATATATAGAAAAAAATATGGTTAAAATTTTTATTTGGTCTTATGTATACTCTATTTAGCATTCAAAAATATGATCTAAACAATGAAATATAACACATTTTATTTTGCACTCTATGTTTGTCTATCTTTAAAATAAAAATAAAAATAAAATCTTCTTTAAATAGAAAAACAATATTGCTATAATAATAATAATAAATGCTATGCATATTTAATTAGTTGTCCTTAAGATGTAATATAATTTCATCTAAAGTAAACCTTATACACAAATATGTAAGATATTTAAACCTTATACTTTTCAAAAATATTCTAACATGTGATATCAACTTCATATATATCTATATATATATAATATATATAAATATATTAAAGAAAATATTTTAATGTTGTATGAATAAATTATTTTAATATGAATTAATATTGACGTATACTTAAATTATCATGGTCCTGATGATGAGCCTAGATCTAGATTCCAAACGCGTAGATAATTTCTTCTCTATGTGATTTCTCTAGAAAATTTGAACATTATAATATATTAATAAAAAAAACGAGTTTAATGTGGGCTGATAAAATGGTTCAATGCACATGTTATGTAATCTTCGTCATATTCAAAAATACAATTTAAACGATAAAAAATTACATATTTTCTGTTGCACTTTAAAATAAGTTTGCACTTGAAGAAATCTGATCCCTCTCAGCTTATGTTAGATTTGTAGTTGAGATGATCTATGCTAGTTTCTAACAAAGAGAAAAATATTTTCCCTCTTGGTTTAAGTTAATTTACCGTTTTTATACTTCACTTGGAATTTACCAATACTCTAGCATAATGTCTTGCATAATGAAGTCTGGGAATTTACCGATATTCTCGCATAATGTCTTGCATAATCAAGTCTTGGTCCATAAACATTTTTGTATTTATCTAATTAGTATATGGAGATATGAGACAATTAGTCTATTTTCTGACAAAGAGAAAAAGATTTTGATATCATCTAATTGGATATCAATTTAATATAAAAAAACATATATATATATATATATATAGAGAGAGAGAGAGAGAGAGAGAAGAGAGAGAGAGAGAGAGAGATAATTTTTAATTTAATTGATTTTATGTTATGAATCAAAACTATTTATAAATTGGGGATGATCCTTAAAATGAAGTATTGCATTTCATGAGGTTCCAAGTTCAAATCCTAATGAAGTATTACCTTTCATAAGGTTCCAAGTTCAAATCCCATAAGTTTACCTGCACCCCATGTTGGGGTGGTGTGGTGTCTAAGCCTAAAGGTTATAGTGGTAGCATGGTGTGGTGTCTAAGCCTAGAGGTTATAGTGGTAGCATAACTGACCCAATTATCAATTCCTCTAAATACAAAAGGAAAACAAACAAACCTATAGTGGTAGCATAACTAACCCAGTTATCAATTCCTCTAAATACAAAAAAAACAAACAAACAATCAACCAACAAAAAAATACTTATAAATTCAAATAAGTAAATTATTTTTAATTAATTATTTCAACTAATTAATTTAGACATTGCAATGCCTCAATCCTTGCAATTTGAATTTAAATTTTAAAATATTTAAATTCCTTAAATCAATGTAATTCATTTTCTTATTATCATATATTTTTAAAAAAATATAATACATTTTTTTTTCTTCGGAAAACTTATATATATATAATTCTTTCTTTTACTTGTATTTTACCATAAAAAAATATAAAATTTATAATATTTTTATTATTATTTTTAAAAGTATTTTAAATCAAAATTATAATATAAATATGAATTTATTTTAATTTTGAATCTATTGAAATTTTTATTTTTTTAGATTGTATTATATTTCGTTATTTAATTACACATAATGCCTATGCTTTTTTCAACTCCATAAACTAATTACATATTTCCATTATACTAAATCAATTATCCTCTAACTTTTTCCTCGCCACCTATCATGCCCAAGGTTTCCTCCAAGGTAGTGTATTTTGCTCCTCTAAACTTTGTCTTATCACCTAATACTATAAACCTCTAGACTTTATCTTATCACCTAATACTATAAACCACTAATATGATAGAGGATTTTTCTTTAAAACATCCTTCCTAATGCTATAAACCTCTAGACTTTGTCTTGTCACCAAATGCTATAAACCGCATTTTTCTTTAGAACATCCTTCCTCTTAAATTATATAAAGGTGATGTCCAAATACTTTATTGAAGTTACATAATAAAATATATTTTATAGTTAATACTGAAATATTATTTGTGTTATAAATATTCTTTTAATACTATAAGTTAATTTTATAAAGGAATTACACAATAATGTGGGTTTCTTTTTAATAGATTATATAGGTTCAAAATTAGAGAGTATTAAAATATGTACACTGTAAACTTTAGTAATAAAATCTCTAAGTATAACAATATTTTATTTGTCTGTAACATACTCTTAAAATTTTTTATCTCGATTAACTCACCACTGAGTAAAGAGTTGATTTAATAAAAAAATTATTTTTATTTTTATTTTTTACTGAATACAAGATGGATTAATCTATATGTTTATAGACTTCCTTGCAAGAACTTATATGTTTCCTTTCTTTATTATTTATCATTAATGTAAGGTCTTATCCTTCCATCGCTTATTATTGCATCAAGGAGATTCTATGCATACTTTATATGATTTTGGGTTTATAACTAAATGGGTTGTAATCTGTTTGCAATGTACAATAGTTATGGTTGTGTGGAAGGCCCTTCCTTCTACACGAGTTTATGGAGTTTATTACCAGTTACTCCATCGGTTTGGTAATTAAAGATTTACGACCTCCGACCATTTGTTATAATTGATGTATGGATTTCATTTTTAAGTGTCTCATGCGAGCATACATATATTTACTTGAATAGTTTCTCTGTTAATCATTGCTTCGTGTACTATGGTTTCTATGTTAATCATTGCTTCGTTTACCATGGTGGTTGTTTTATTCTCCCTCTTCGTAATTTTATTTTGTTAAAGCAAATAACTTATATTACTATCATGTTCTTGTTAACCCTACATGGTTTCAGCCATAAATTTTCTATCCCGTTGTTTTCATTTTGTTTTTTATTTTCTTTCACTCTCTTAAAAATCTTTCACTCTAGCTTTGGGGGTGCCTATATAAATTAATATTGGAACAAGAGTTATATTCTTTTCTTGGTTACGTTCTAGAGTATGGTTTTTTCCACCAATTATGTGAATAATTAGTGATTATTGCATCTTTGTTTATGTTTTTTCTAACCCTGAAGGGTTTAATTTTTACTAGATATATGTAAATATATACATATCAACTTGCAATTATTGTAGTTCATGGTTACTACTTATTGTATCTTGATTCTATTTATGTATCATCACAAGAGTTTCTTTAATCATTTTTTTTGCCATGGAAAAAGTCATAATTTCATTATAGTGAAAGAAAATTACATTTTGCATATGCATAAGCATTACTGTAGTGAGGCATTGCTTGTACCAAAATTGTAAACTTGTAGTTCTCCAAACAGATGGAGTGATCAGAGATAAATCAAAAAATAATGAAGCTGTCATCCTCTTCACAAAGAGTGAGTAATATGTTCTTTTCCATATGTACATCTATACAAAAAATAAAGTAAACATCAAAAATAGAGCAGGAGCTAGTTTCCACATGCTATTCATATGAGATCTGGATCTATAAAGGGCATGTGATAGTGCTAGTATACAACACCATCCAATTCCTCGCAAATCAACCAGATGTCATCATCCCGGACCGCCGCGTCTTTGGATAGGTGGTCAGCAACAGTGTTCCGCTCCCTGTAAATATGGTGACAAGTAAATGAGTCAAATGATGTAATAAGTCTGTGAATCTCAACCAAAATATGCTTCAATGTATATGCATTGTAGATGTATTTTTGTTGATCCAATTAACAACTAGTTTTGAATCCCTAAAAAGTTGTAAGTGCATGCAATGTTTATGCAATGCAAATTGTATGAGATATTTGGCGATCAGAAGCTCGACAAAGTTGTTTGTTCCCCGACCTAGTCCCATTTGTATTTTATAGGAGTGTGTGTATGATAAGTGTAGAATGGCTCCTCCTCCACATCCTTGTTCCTGAGCTAAGTCGTCAAAGTAGGCCCATGGGAGGGAATGATCAATGGTTTTAGCCTCATCTCTCCTGATCCGGTTGTGTGTTGTTTCTTCCGGGATCATCTGATATTTCGCAGATGCTCGGTTCAGGATGGAAGGCTAGTGGGGGGATTGGTTTTGAAAGATAATTTGAATCCTGACGATCCCAATGGCCCAGCTTATCACCATCGGTATATTTCTTTCCTTAACATTGGTCTCCTTCCACCAGTTACTCCAAGCATCATTGATGTTGTTCCTGTGCCATCTGCGGGATGAAGGGAGTGTTTTTAAGAAGTCGTTCCATAGGGCTAGAGTTGCTGGGAAATTTAGGAAGAGGTGGACAGAATCCTCGTTTCTATTCCTGCAGAGGTGACACCAAAAAGGCCCCGAGAAAGATCGCTCCATTAAATTCACACCCATCGAGACTTTGTTGTTGAGAATGGACCACATTAGAAGCTTGGCTCGGGGGGCTACTCTTCGTTTCCATAGAATATTCCACCACGGCTCAATGACTACAGGGTTGTGGGGATCCATAAGTACCATATATCCGATCTTGGGGGAAAAGTGTCCATTTTTTGCATAAGCCCAAATGAGCTCATCTTCCCCCTCCATTATTCTAACATGGGCCTCTATTAGCGCAGATATATATTGTCTCCATATGTGCTGCTAGGCAGGGGTATGTTAAGTGTAGCTCTAGTTTTCCAGGCCTGCTAAGACAAAAGGGATCTGTCATTATCCATGATATGGCTTATGTAAGTAATTCCTTGATTTAGTAAGTGTTGTCTCAGGTCCTCTGGTAGTCTGTGCATGTTGCTGCATCCTACCCAGGGATCCTCCCCTATACGAACCGAGGAGCCAGATCGAATTCTCCAAGTAAGGCTGTTTCTTATCAGGTCCATTGCCTTAGTTATCGTCTTCCAGATCATTGATATGTTCTCATGATGCTCGTGGCCTTGTCTGTTCTAGTCAAGTGGACTTGTGGGTGAGATGTATTTGACAGTAACCACCTTCGTCCAGAGACTGCAATTATTGAGGAGCTGCCAACCCAGCTTGGTTGCCAGTGCTTTGGAGAAAGAATCTAATCTCTTTATTCCCCATCCTCCCCATCTCTTTGGCAGTGCAAGGGTTTCCCATTTGGTCCAGGCAAAAATGCTACCCGGCTGCTTCCCCTTCCATAGGAAATGGCAGCATATGCTTTGCAATCTGTTCAGTATGCCTCTGGGGATCCAAGCTAAGGTCATCCAGTATACTAGAGTTGCTTCAAGTACAACTTTAATCAATGCTAGCCAGCCTACTCTGGAGAGATATTTGTGGTACCAGACATTCAAATGCTTTTCTACTTTGGATATGAGCCATACCCAGTCTGCAATCTTGTAGCCGAAAGGCTTTAGTCGGTAACCTAGATATTTTAGCCCTTCCTCAATAGGGTGAGCTGTAAAGGGGAATCTTCTAAGAGAAAATAGTGTTTCATTTTGAGAGCATCCTGTTGTTGTCAATGGTGATTTAGATTCATTCAGCACCATCCCCGTGTCTTTTTGGAAAATGCCCATGACCTGGTGAAGGGCAGTGAGGTCGCCAAGGCTTCTGTTGAGAAAAATGAGTACATCGTCCACAAAGAGTAAGTGAGTCAAAATAATTGAATCTGATATTTTGATACCTCTTATCCTTCCCTGCTTATGTTCAACTTCAATGAGGCAATTGAGGCCTTCCATAATAAGAAGAAAGAGGAGAGGGGATAGAGGGGAGCCCTGTCTGAGTCCCCTCTCAGCATGAAAGAAGGGGGATGCCGACCCGTTGATAAGAACACTATAAGGAACATCGGTTATGCATCTCATTATCCACTTTATGAAGGGGAAGGGGAAGCCCAAGTGAGTTAATAGGATGCGGAGGTAGAGCCAGATTACCCTATTGAAGGCTTTAGATAGGTCTATCTTCAGAATCATATTGTAATTATACTCCCACTATTACAATTTTAAGGGTTTGAACTAATATATTATGGATTTCCAGTTACTCCATTGGTGTGGTAATTAAAGATTTACGACCACCGACCATTTGTTATAATTGATGCATGGATTTCATTTTTAACTCTCATGCAAGCATACATATATTTACTTGAATAGTTTCTCTGTTAATCATTGCTTCGTGTACTATGGTTTCTATGTTAATCATTGCTTCGTTTACCATGGTGGTTGTTTTATTCTCCCTTTTCATAATTTTATTTTGTTAAAGCATATAAGTTGTATTACTATCCTGTTCTTGTTAACCCTACATGGTTTCAGCCATAAATTTTCTATCCGGTTGTTTTCATTTTGTTTCTTATTTTCTTAGTTCGACTCTCTTAAAAATCTTTCACTCTAGCTTTGGGTGCCTATATAAATTAATATTGGAACAAGAGTTATATTCTTTTCTTGGTTACGTTCTATAGTATGGTTTTTTCCACCAATTATGTGAATAATTAGTGATTAGTATGGTTTTTTCCACCAATTATGTGAATAATTAGTCATTATTGCATCTTTGTTTATGTTTTTTCTAACCCTGAAGGGTTTAATTCTTGCTAGATATATGTAAATATATACATATCAACTTGCAGTTATTGTAGTTCATGGCTACTACTTATTGTATCTTGATTTTATTTATGTATTATCACAAGAGTTTCTTTAATCATTTTTTTCCCATGGAAAAAAGTCGTAAATTTCATTATATAAAAGAAAATTACATTTTGCATATGCATAAGCATAACTGTAGTGAGGCATTGCTTGTACCAAAATTGTAAACTTGTAGTTCTCCAAACAGATGGAGCGGTTAGAGATAAATCAAAAAATAATGAAGCTATCATCCTCTTCGCAAAGAGTGAGTAATATGTTCTTTTAAATATGTACATCTATACAAAAAATAAAGTAAACATAAAAAATAGAGCAGGAGCTAGTTTCCACATGCTCTTCATATCAGATCTGGATCTGTAAAGGGCCTGTGATAGTGTTGGTATACAACACCATCCAATTCCTTGCAAATCAACCAGATGTCATCATCCCGGACCGCTGCTTCTTTGGATAGGTGGTCAACAACAGTGTTCCGCTCCCCATAAATATGGTGACAAGTAAACGAGTCAAATGATGTAATAAGTCTGTGAATCTCGGCCAAAATATGCTTCAATGTATATGCATTGCAGTTGTATTTTTTGTTGATCCAATTAACAACCAATTTTGAATCCCTAAAAAGTTGTAAGTGCGTGCAATGTTTATGCAATGCAAAGTGTATGAGATATTTGGCGGTCAGAAGCTTGGCGAAATTGTTTGTTCCCTGGCCTAGTCCCATTTGTATTTTATAGGAGTGTGTGTCTGATAAGTGTAGAATGGCTTCTCCTCTGCATCCCTGTTCCTGAGCTGAGCCGTCAAAGTAGACCCATGGGAGGGAATGATCAATGGTTTCTGTCTCAACTCTCCTGATCTGGATGTGTGTTGTTTCTTCTGGGATCATCTGATATTTCGTGGATGCTCGGTTCAGGATGGAAGGCGAGTGGGGGGATTGGTTTTGAAAGATAATTTGATTCCTGGCGATCCAAATCGCTCAGCTTATCACCACCGGTATATTTCTTTCCTTACCGTTGGTTTCCTTCCACCAATTACTCCAAGCATCATTGATGTTGTTCCTGTACCATCTACTTGATGAAGGGAGTGTTGTTAGGAAGTCGTTCCATAGGGCTAGAATTGCTGGGAAATTTAGGAAGAGGTGGATAGAATCCTCATTGTTGTTCCTGCAGAGGTGACACCAAAAAGGCCCAGAGAAAGATCGCTTCATTAAATTCGCACCCGTCGAGACTTTGTTGTTGAGAATGGACCACATTATAAGCTTGGCTCGGGGGGCTACTCTTAGTTTCCATAGAAGATTACACCATGGCTCAATGACTGCAAGTTTGTGGGGATCCATAAGTACCAGATATCCGATCTTGGGGGAAAAGTGTCTGTTTTTTGCATAAGCCCAAATGAGCTCATCTTCCCTCTCCATTATTGTGACATGGGCCTCTGTTAGCGCAAATATATATTGTCTCCATATGTGTTGCCAGGGTAGGGGTATGTTAAGTGTAGCTCCAGTTTCCCAGGCCTGCTGAGACAAAAAGGATCAACCATTATCCACGATATGGCTTATGTGAGTAATGCCTTGATTTAGTAAGTGTTGTCTTAGGTCCTTTGGTAGTCTGTGCATGTTGTTGCATCCTACCTAGGGATCCTCCCCTATACGAACCGAGGAGCCAGATCGAATTCTCCAAGTAAGGCCGCTTCTTATCAGGTCCATTACCTTAGTTATCACCTTCCAGATGATTGAGATGTTCCCATGATGCTTGTGGCCTTGTCTGATCCAGTCAAGTGGACTTGTGGGTGAGATGTATTTGGTAGTGACCACCTTCATCTAGAGACTGCAATTATTGAGGTGCTGCCAACCCAACTTGGTTGCCAGTGCTTTGGAGAAAGAATCTATTCTCTTTATTCCCCAGCCTCCCCATCTCTTTGGCAGTGAAAGGGTTTCCCATTTGGTCCAAGCAAAAATGATACCTGACTGCTTCCCCTTCCATAGGAAATGGCAGCATATGCTTTGCAATCTGTTCAGTATGCCTCCGGGGATCCAAGCTAAGTTCATCCAGTAGACTGGAGTTGCTTCAAGTACAACTTTAATCAATAATAGCCTACCTGCTCTGAAGAGATATTTGTGGTACCAAACATTCAGATGCTTTTCTACTTTGGATATGAGCCATACCCAGTTTGCATTCTTGTAGCCGAAAGGCTTCAGTCGGTAACCCAGATATTTTAGCCCTTCCTCAATAGGGTGAGTTGTAAAGGGGAATCTTCTAAGAGCAAATAGTGTTTCATTTTGAGAGCATCCTGTTGTTGTCAATGTGGATTTAGATTCATTCAGCACCATCCCCATGGCTTTTTGGAAAATGCCCATGACCTGTTGAAGGGCAGTGAGGTCGCTAAGGCTTCCGTTGAGAAAAATGAGTACATCGTCCACAAAGAGTAAGTGAGTCAAAATAATTGAATCTGATATTTTGATACCTCTTATCCTTCCCTGATTATGTTCAGCTTCAATGAGGCAATTGAGGCCTTCCATAATAAGAAGAAAGAGGAGAGGGGATAGAGGGGAGCCCTTTCTGAGTCCCTTCTCAGCATGAAAGAAGGGGGATGCCGACCCGTTGATAAGAACACTATAAGGAACATCGGTTATGCAGCTCATTATCCACTTTATGAAGGGGAAGGGGAAGCCCATGTGAGTTAATAGGATGCGGAGGTAGAGCCAGATTACCCTATTGAAGGCTTTAGATAGGTCTATCTTCAGAATCATTCCTTTCAATTTCCTGAGCTGCACCGAATGGAGAAGTTCCTATGCAGTGCCTATCGTCTCATGGATCTTCCCATTGTGCAGGAAGGCAAATTGTTCCCGAGATATATGGAGGGATAGTATAGTCTTGATGCGATTGGCAATGATTTTGGCTATTATCTTGTATATGCAATTGCACAGGGATATGGGTCTTAAGTCATCAAAGGATGTGGGCTTATCAGCTTTGGGGATGAGTGCAATGAAGGTAGACTTAAACCCACCTGGGATCCTCCCTCTGGTTCTGCTCTCCTCAACAAGTCTAAGGAGGTCCTCTCCCAGGATCTCAAAAAAGGATAAATAAAATTCCACTAATCATCCGTCTGGCCCAGGGCTCTTATCTTTCTTTAGCCACTTTAGTGTATCTTCGAGCTCTTGTAGTGAGACTTCACTTAAGAGCTCATGTTTCGTCTCTTGATCTACGAACCCAGGGAAAAACTGAGTGACCTACATGACTTCAGCTAGAGTAACAGTAGTAGGAGCCTTGTATACATTTTGAAAATGTGTACATGCCAATGTAGCCAAATCTCTAAAAGATTGTATTGTTCGTCCCTGAGAGTCTTGTAGATCCCATATAGTGTTAATTATTTTTCAGCCATTTGTAAATTTGTGGTAAAATTTAGTGTTGTCATCCCCTTCTTTTAACCAGATGGCCCGACTTCGAAGTCACCAACTTTCATCTCTGTTTCTTAGGATTTGGGTTCTCTTCAACAGTGCAGTTGTGTGTTTGTCCTTTTGCTCTTGGGTCATCCCACCACCTCCAGGATCTTCTTCAATGGTTATGATGTCGACTTCCGCTTATCTCAGGGACAGATCCTCCTCCTCCTTCTTCTTCTTGGCCCATGCCTTGGAGAGTTCCTTTAGCTCCTTCATATTACGGGCGAAATTATGGCAAAAGTCCCCAGATGTGCCAAGGGAGTTGGCCTTCCAAAACTCTGTCACCAGTTTAATATATTCCTTATCCCGGAGCCATGTAGCATTGAATTTAAATGGGGCCTTCGGTTTGACGTTAATGTCCAGTATCTAAAGGTAAATAGGACGGTGGTCCGGAAGGCCACCCGAGCCCACCCATTGTCTAATTCTAGCTCCTCTACTGACCATGTCTTCCTTAGTGATGAATCTGTCCAGTCTTCGAGCCAAACGTGTATCCCATGTTCTATTGTTCCTCCATGTGGGTTACATCTTCACTAAGGGGATGTCAATGAATTTATGAGACTCCAGTAGGTTCCCAAAGTATTTAGACAGAGCGTTTACTTGGGCTTGATTCCCCCAAGATTCCGCATATCCCAGGGAGAAGTTGAGGTCACCCCCCAGAATGATATTCTCTTGTTGTAGAAGGGTAGAATTGAACAAAGTTCTCCAATATGTGACTCTGTCCTGGCAGGGGCTGTAAACATTATAGATTCTATATTCCATTTCAAGGGTAGGGGAATAAATATCGGCAACCAGGTATCCCCGACCACCCCAGACCCTCAGAGTTTTAAGAGAGCGGTTGTTTATGCCCAGGGTTAGTCCTCTCGATCTCTCGGATGCGTCTAGGGAGTGGAAAGTCCAGCCCGAGAGCCATGATTCAAGTAGATGAGAGATAGTGCTGGTGGGACCTAGGGTTTCTTGAAGAAAAATGATCTGTATTGGCTTAGAGGCAAAAGAACATTTGAGGGCCAATTTCTTTTCCCGGCTGGCCACCCCACGACAATTGAAGGAAAGCAGCTTCATGGAGGGGGTGGGGGGGGGGGCTGAGGGGGCTTGCTCCACTCTAAGGGCCCAATTGATAATTTTCTATTTGCCTGTAGCAATTCCTCCCCTCCCTGATGCTTAGCCTTGGAAAGGTGGGAGGGGAAAACATGGGTCTTAGGAGGGGGAGGAGGGGATACCACCTCAAACCCAATAATGTCGAGGCCCTGGGAGCGTATCTGGGAGTGAAGGGGGTAACGGGGTTCGAGGGGGAGATGGGAGGGAGTAGGGCCAAGAGGGCCGCCCATAAGGGAGGTTTGGGGGAAGGAGTATACAGGGGGAGGGGGAGCAATAGTGAAATGTTGTACCAAGGATGTCTAATAGAGCAACCAGGGGGGGATAAAGGAGGGAGGAGTTGGGAGGATGCCTGTAGATTCTATGGCCTGGGATTTTAATGATAAGGATGGAAAATCAGGAATTATAAAAGATGAAATAGCAGAAGGGAGAGGTATATTTGACATACCCGTGAAGTGTGTGTCCCCTATGGCCGCCCTTGCTCTTGTTAATGGTGGGGAGGGAGGCTGGAGAAGAGTTTTCCCCCACTTCTTTCATGAATCCTTCCCTTGTGTCTACTCTACTTCAACCGGACCTTGTGGATGTAGCTCTTCTGATTCCACTGTGGGAGGTGGATTGTCCCATAAGCGCTCTTCCTGCTCTTTGTTCTCCTCTAGGATTCCTTTCTTGGTGATTAGGGGATAGTCCTTGTAAACATGCCCGACCTTGTGATAGCGACGACATATGTATGGGATACCTTCATAGTCCAATGGTTGCTTCCTCGTGAATGATCTCCACTGGATAGTGATAAACTCCTGAAGTCCGCCTCGAGTATCCATGTGCACCAGTAGTCTGGCAAAAGCCATCTTGCCCGTGGACAGGTAGGATTTGTCTGATTCCATGTAAGTGCCAATAGAATCCCCGATGCGTCTGAAGATATCTTCGGACCAGAAGTGTAATGGGAGACTTGGGAGTCTTACCCATATCAGCCCAACTCTGAGTTGTTCAGTTTCCGGGTCAAACGTCGGAGTCTAGCATTTCAGAAGGACCAAGGCGTGCTCGAAGTACCAATTGGAGGAGAGGACCCAATTTGTGTGGTCTAGTCTGGAGAAGTGGAGCACAAACTAGCCTTTCACAAAGGTCTGGACTATGGGCAAGTCTGCAAGACGATGACCCCAGACCTTCATTGTCCATGCTTTGATGTGGTCCACAGTATAGTTTCAATCTCGGACTCTACCAACCAACACTCTGTCCGCAAAATCCATAGTATCCCCCAACTGTATGTCTTCCTTGAGTCGGAGAAAAGTATCAACCTCCTTTGTGCGAAAACACTTGGTATTCTTGCTGGCCCTAGCTTCGGCTTCAGTGGTACCTCCACGGTCAGGGGATCGCTCCTCTTGGGGGGGAAGCAGCGGGGGAGGGGTTAAGTCATCAGGGAGTGCACCGGATGAGGGGGGAGTGGAAGTGTAACTGCCAAAGAGGGGTAAGGTCAAGCTCGGCGTGATCTAGGGAGTTAGAATGGCAGAGTGAGCGGGCAAACCAGAGGGTAAGACAGATGGAGGAGAGTTAGGGGTGTGACCCGGGGGGGGATGGAGGGTTAGGGTTAAGGTAAAACCCTAGGGAGGATGGGGAAAGTGGGAGAGAGGAGAGGGACAACCAGGTTAGGGGGTCGTCCGACAGGATCAAACGATGATTTGAAGGGCCAGAGAAAGGAGGGAGCCCATAGATAGCTTCACGCAGATCATTCCCAAACGACTGCATCCCATACATATCAGAGCATGGTGTGGTCCATATAGAACCCTCTTCTAACGATTCCTCCGAATAGTACACCAAGTCTAGGTCCATCATTGTCTAGGGCAAGGAAACGCCAGCTGCCAGAGGTAACCGTCAGGGGAGGGAGCAGTATGTCGGCCAAAACAGTTGGTACCCAAGGTCAATTCCCAAACCGTGATGCAGGTAAACGACTGCTGTAAAACAAATGCCAAAGTAAAAAAACCTCTATTAGGGAGTAGGGGTAATATAATATAATAGTGCTTGATCCAATGTAAGAATTGTGTAGATTGGTCTTGAGTTTTTCAACTTCTTTAATCATTAATAGCACAAAAACTAGATTTTAGCAACATACATTGTTTGGTATATATATATATATTAGTTTAAATCTAGAAGTTTGATGGGTTCTAACTCTAGGATCTATCATTTCTTTTCTAGATTAAATAATAAGGATTTATGACTATTATGTGCTAATGGACTAATGTCTATTTGGGCCTGGAACTAACTTAATCCAATAAAACTATATAACCACTACACATTATCATAATTTAAATTCTATAAGGGAAAACATTTCCCAACAAAACATAAATTAAATACATGTAGGAAAGAAAGATAAATCATTCCAAACATGTTTCACTTATATTCTTTCAAGTAACTGAGTCTACCATGAAAATCATAAGGGAAAGGATGTTGCACCCAACCGATGAGAGCTAGTAGCCTCTACCAGCACTCCCACTGAGACAGATTCACAACCAGAGCAATTTTCATGACAAAGACCCTAACATGTCCAACCTAAGACATTCTCTGACCCCACCAGGTCTAGTCTAGGTTTTTAACTAAGCACACAAGATTCATATTGGAATTCCACTTGCCAACCATCTCAAGAATTCCTTATTTTGGTAGCATCATGCCTCCCTCAATAACTTCCTATCTGAGGGTTATAGATTTATTCTCCTCCCTTGGGCCTCCTCCAACTAGGATCCAAGTTCATAAGGTTGCCTCAGGTTTTTTCCCGTCTCACACTCTTGGCTCCCTTTTCCCTAACTAAGATAATTGATCTCTAGGTAGAGGAATCTAGGCTAGAAACCACCTCTTCCCATAACTATCTTTTAACTGTCTCGAATGTGAAACTCTCTTTTAACATATTTTCCCATAGTAATTTTCACGACTGACCATAAACAATATTTATTAATGAAATTTAGAAAGATAAACATTTATGTTTGTCACTTATTCATACCATACCTTCATTATGGCCGACAATCTTCCAAGTAATTTTAGCAAAAGTAAATTAGAATATTTACAATTCACTGAGTGGTATTACATCTCCCCCCCTCATGTGAAACATTGTCCTCGATGTTTTTTATTGGCCCTTAAAACAGGTTGGAATATGCCTTGCACATAAAATTCTCATCCTCCTAGGTAGCCTCTTCTGAATGAAGTGCTTCCACTGCACTTTAATCTGGGTGATTTCTCTCTTCCATACCATAATTTCTCTCTGATCGAGCATGTGCAGAGGTTCAACCAGGAATACTCCATCTAGTTCGAACTATATCCATAATCATTATGGTTGTCATTAGTTTCTATCAATCATTATTTAAGAAATATATATATATATAATCATTTCAAAATGCTTTTATTTACCTAGACATCCTGCTAATTAATAATATGCTTAGGATCATGTATGTGTTTCTCTAATAAAGAAAAATGAAGTACATTGTATATGTGTATATGACTAGGTGAAATCAGCTGATAAGCCACATGCCCAATCCTGGCAAATATTTTAATGGCCCACAGAATCGGGGATCCAGTTCGCACGCATTCCCCATCTTAAAGTGCTCCTTTCTCTCTTTTTTTAATGGTTTAACCTTTATGTACACATGATCGCCTACTAGAAACTCTATGTAGGCTCGTCTTTTATTGATTAATCATTATAAGCACATCATTAATTACAATAAACAACAATATATTATCATGCACCTTTATGTAATGGACATTCTAGCAATTGTCTTTACTACTCAATCCCAACATGAGATTAGTTAATTACCTTATTACATCACTCACACAATAATCATATTTGTTATCATTATTCTTTTTTGAAAGGAAAAATTATTTATCTTGTCCCTATGATGGCTCACCACCAATGATATGGCCTTTACGCAGTATCAAATTTCATAATATCAAATATGCCACCGCAAAACATTACCAAGGTTTGAGGACAATTATTATTATCATTGTCATTTGTTCGAGTGGACCGAGACATGTTCGTGTTAATTATCTGTGGGTCGTTTCATAAAAAAGACTTGAGCATGGTTTTATAATTTAATTGATTTTCCTTATTTTATTATCTTCCTTCTAATCTTTCCCACAAGGCCATTGAGGCCAAAGGAATAAAGCAATATTAAAAGAAACCACTATTGAAAATCAAGGGAAAAACCTAAAGTAGAACGGGCATGCTTAAAATTAACAAAAGATAACAAGAAAATTACATCACTAAATCTTACAACCTGTAGATTTTTATGTAGATTCAACAACTCATGTAATTTTCTAAAACATAAGACAAGAATCTACTCTACTTTCAGCAGTGGAAACCAATAGGTCGATGAAAACAATAATCAACAAGAGGAAGAATATCAATCGCACATAACACAATATTTCTCTGGGGAAAGCAATTGCTCAAAACCTTAACTATCTATATTGCATTAATCAGAGATCCAAGATGAAATACAATGCTTGTTCTCACTAGAACAATCTTTGCACAAGTATGATCAACTCTTTGCCTCACAAGCCAGCTCTAACCAACACTTAGCCAATTTTGCTGCTTGCTAAGCCCTTATTTCCTTGTGCAATTCCTAAGAGGATCAACCCATATTTAATTTGGAAATCCTTCTTCCAAAACTGCGCTAGCCAATTTTGCTACCTGCCAAGCCCTTATTTCCTTGCGCAATTCCTAAGACGTTCAACCCATATTTAATTGCGAAATCCTTCTTCCAAAGCTGTGCAATCCAAACTTAGGTCCATAACTAATTGCATGCATGATTTGTACAACTCGGAAAATCATAGAACTGATAGAACATTGTCTGTGCACTCTAGACTCAACTGGATCTTTCTCTGAACTGACATGCATTAGTTTCTCTTGAGTGAATCTCTAGTTAGCTTGAGTAGTATTAGAGATGCACTGGTGCACTACTCCACTACTAGACCTTTACTAGTTCATCCAACATTTAGAACTAGTTTAACTGACTATAACTTAGTTAGACTAAGTTATCTAATTACAACTCAAAAGAACTCAACTTGAGCCCCTAAAATTTATGGATCACTCTACATGACTCTAGATAGACTTCCAACTCGAATTTCCTAAGTCAATTAAGTCAATTTAACTTCATTAACTATTAAAAGCTGTTATGAGAATAGAATTTAGATATAATTCATAATTTAATTCAAGGAAATTTAAATTGGAATTTATAGATGCTATTTTTAACATTTCTTGTTGCCATTTTCAACACTCCCTCTCAACAAGAAATAAATTCAACTCTATCTTGATCTAGTACCTTTGGAATGTTCTGCATGAAACACTTCTCTCTGGTGTTGTTGTTGTTGCATCTTCTAAAAAAAACCATCCAACCCAAATCAATATGATGCATCTGTCACCCGATTCTTTGACTACTACTAATTCTACTTCTGTCGACTGAAAACATTGTGCTTCTACTGACTCTTCCTATCTACACTGTTGTCAACTCTACTCTGTGCTCTCCAATATCTGACTGTTGCTAGCCTCTACCTTTGTCACTCTGATATCTGACTGCATCAACCGCCATTGATCCATCCTGCTACTGTGTATTGCGGACTCCCATAGAATGGTATGTTCCAAGAGACAAAACGTCTCAATGGACCCTGCCCAAATTTTTTCCCTCTTGGGACTATCACTTCACATCACCCCACCTCTCACCTGGAGGTATGGCTGCATGTGCTCCCCTGCCCACTTGGCTTGAAATTCCCCCCTACTAGAGGTCTTTGCTTAAGTGGATGCCTCCACTCGGTCTCCTCTCTGCTTCTCCAATTGTAGCTACTCCACAACTTTATGAGGCTTCTTCTTCTCTGCTTCAGGGGATCTCTCCACTTGGTCTCCTCTCTACTTCTCTAATTATGGGTGCTCCACAAATTTCTAAGATTGCTTTTGAGTTTGCTTTTGGGGTTGCATGTTGAGAGGTAATCCATGCTCCCTTTCAACCACCAAGTCTCTGACCTTTGCCTTTCTCCTCAAGGATTTTCATGCATCTTGTACCTCAAGTGCATATAGGTTCTTGAATCGCACATCCACCGTCACAAAATTTTCTAAAAAAAGAGTTGATTTTAAATAATCCATATCTCCCTCATCCGAGAAATGTTAGCTGAAGACTAGGTGAAGTTGGATCGGAAGGCAAAGAGCACAATACAATTGTGTGTCTCAGATTCAATATTATTGAATGTATCAGGTGAAGCTTTGATGAAGGATTTATGGGACAAGTTAGGGACTTTGTACCAATCTAAGTCTCTGGTGAATAAATTGTTGCTGCGGAAAAAGCTATACAACCTAAGGATGAAGAATGGAGACTTGGTGACAGAGCATCTGAACACCTTTAATACTGTGGTAAGCCAATTTTTATCTATTAATATTAAAATTTCAGAAGAAGATAAGTGCATCAGTTTTTGTGTTCTCTACCAGATTTGTGGGATATTTTGGTTGTTGCAATAGGGAGCACTTCCACTGCCTTGCAGTTTTATGAAATAGTCTCATCCTTGTTGTCGGAAGAGATGAGATAGAAAAATATGGAAGGCCAGAATGGTGATGCCTTTTCTGTATGAGGACGATCCTGGAGAAGAAACAAAAATAAATCCTCGAGTGGGAGATCTAAATCTAGAAGGAGATCTAAATCTCTAGTAAAACCTTTAAAGTTGTGTTGGAGATGCGGAAAGGAAGGGCACTTCAAAAGGAAATGTAAACCTAAAGCTCCTGAGAAAGGAAAGGGACCTATTGATGCTCCTTCTATGGAGGTGAAAACCACCTCAGATGAATGTGGGGATGTGTACTTGGTTCATGTGCATCCTTTCACTTCACTCCTCATAGAGAGTGGTTCTGCAAGTATGAGAAATATGATGGTGGTGATGTCTTCTTAGGGGATATCAAGAAGGCTAGAATCGTTGGTCGTGAAAAATTCAAGTTGAAGTTGCAATTTGGAAGGATTAGAACACTTTTGGGTGTTCTACATATTCTTTCATTGCCCAGAAATCTTATTTCTGTAAGCAAGTTGGATGATGCAGGTGTAAAAACAATGTTCAAGAAAGATACCTACAAGATGGTTTGGGGAGCACTAGTATCTATGCAGGTAGTTCGGATTGGAGCTCTGTACAAGATTCAAGGTAGCATTGTTATTGATGGGTGCAACAGTTCTGTGGTTCCTGAAAGTGGAGCAAAAAATCTAGTGGTCTCTAGAGAAAGGACCATGCTATAGCATCAAAAGCTTGGACATATTGGAGAGAAGGGCCTTCAAATACTTCATGGTAATGGTATGATAGAAGGTATGTCTAATTTCTCTCTAGATTTTGACTTCTATGAAAATTGTGTATATGGGAAGTAGAATTGGATGAGTTTCCCCTATGGTGCTAAGAGGGCGAAGCAGATATTAGAGCTTGTGCACAGTGATGTGTTTGGACATGTGTCGGTTCCATCACTGGGTAATTTTGTGTACTTTGTATCATTTATAGATGACTTCTCAAGGAATACATGGATATATTTCCTTAAGAAGAAATCTAATGTCTTTGACAGGTTCAAAAAATTTAAGGCTCTAGTGGAAAACCAGATAGAGAAGAAGATAAAGGTGCTGAGGATAGATAATTGTGGAGAGTTTTGCAAGAAGGAATTTGAAGATTTTTGTAAGAAGTGTGGTATAGCATGGCAGAATACTAATCCATTCACATCTCAGCAAAATGGAGCTGCAAAAAGAACGTTGATGGAAAAGTCAAGAAGCATGCTCAATGGTGTCAGGTTAAGACATGAATTCTAGGCAGAGGTGGTGGAGACTGCATGTTACTTGGTCAACATATCACCTTTATCAGCGTTGGAGGACAAGAGTCCATAAGAGGTATGGACTGGTAAGAAACATTCTCTTTCACATCTGAGGGTATTTGGATGTGATGCATATATACATGTTCCAAAGGAGAAAAAAACCAAGTTGGATAGTAAATCTGAAAGGTGCATCTTTTTTGGGTATAAGGATGGTTTAAAAGGTTATAAGATTTGGAACCCAGAAACAATGAAGGTTGTGTACAACCGAGATGTGGTGTTTAGAGAGGTGAAAGATGTTATTAAACATGAATTCCTACCAAACGAACCTGAGAAGATAGAGTTTGAGCTAAAGGAGGAAAAATCGGACTCTACAACATAAGAGGGATCAGAAGATGAAGATACACAAACTCTAGCTGTGAGAGTATCAATTCGAGAAAGAAGGCAGCGAGAAAGGTATAGTCCATCTGCTTTCTATTCAAAATTTTCTTTATCTATTACTGATGATGATTCCAAAACTGTGAAGGAAGCAGTAGATTCAGAGGATGGCAAACTCTAGAAACAGGCCATGGTTGATGAAATGACATCTTTGCATGAAAATGAGGCTTGGGATCTGATGGAGTTGCCGGCTGGAAGGAAACACATTGGAAGAAAATGGGTGTTTAAGAAGAAGATGAATGAAAAAGGCAAGGCGGAGAAATAAAAATCTCGCTTGGTAGCAAAAGTTTATTCCCAGGTGCCGGGAATTGATTTTGGTGATATTTGTTCTCCTGTTGCCAAGGTAGCTTCTATTAGATTACCTTTATCTATTGCCACTTCTTTTGATTTTGAGGTAGAACAGATGGATGTGAAGACAACATTTCTTCATGGGGATCTAGAAGAAGAGATCTACATGAAGCAACATGAAGGCTTTACGGTGAAGGGTAAGAAAGAAATGATATGCAAGTTAAAAAAGTCTTTGTATGGTTTAAAACAGTCACCAAGGATGTGGTATCATAAATTTGATATATTTATACAGGGACTTGGCTTCACCAGAAGCAAAACAGATCACTATGTGTATTTTAAATAAATTGGTGACCGTGTTATTTATCTGGCCTTGTATGTGGATGATATGTTGCTGGTTGGAAATGACAACGAAATTATCTAGGATTTGAAGACCCAATTGTCGTCCAAATTCGACATGAAAGATATTGGTGCTGCAAACTCTAGTTTGGGCATGGAAATTAAACGAGATCAGGCAAAAAGGAAGCTTTGGTTAAACCAAAGGAAGTATGTCAAGATAGTACTACAGAGGATAATATGCAGTATAGTAAACCAGTGAAGGTTCTGTTGTGCTAAACAACAACCCCCAATTTCTTAAAAAATCTTTACATAAAATTTAAATAAGAAATGGGTCCCTTTAATTCAACTTAGATAAGATTAGTGTGTTCATAAATAAAATCGGTATTAACCCATCATAAGAAAAACCCTTATTAAAAGGCTTAAGGTAAATGAATCATTTTAAAAGCCTTTCCAATGGAAATAAAAGTGTGACTTTAAAAATATATATATATTATAAAACTCTTCGTTATTGCGATAAAGCGATCAGAAGATCGTATATTGCAATAATAAGGGAAACATACGCAAAGCCACAATAAACCTTATCCATTCTCTCCGATCCAAAAAAGAAATCACAATCCGAAATTGGAGAAGCTAAATGCCAAGCACAATATAATGGAGCCCCTTAATTCCTCCAATGCGATAAATCATATCGCAATCGGAAAATCGGCGATGACAACAACAAGCCAACACATAAACAAAGGAAGCCTCCAATCCTCTGATGTAATAAAGCATATCGCAATTGGCAATCGACGAAATCACATTGACAAAACAATAAAGCCCGAGTCCATTCCCGATTGCGATACATTAATTAGGCACACATCTCGAAAATATATTTAAAATGGTTTGCATGCATTGTATCACCTTTCGGAGATCGGAGATATTTAAAGCAAGTGTTAAATCCTTTCCCTTGACGTTCCTGATCTCCGATTTATGATTTATCATTGATCATCCTGTTAACACCCCAAGAAACTCTCCTCGGTTGTATCTCAAAGATGCTCGGGAACATTACAAAACTCAACAAAATGTTGGAAATGGATGAATGGAAAGAATGATGCTTGTTCAAGCCAGATAACTGCTTCTACTATGCTTAACTCCAGACATGGGTGAACACCCCTAGACTACAAGGATTTAGACCATCAATCACTCACAGTTTAAGGAATTAGGTGAACATGGAGAATACTTATCACACCAGCAAATGCACAGGACCCTGTGATGGCCGGTTGCAACCAGTAAAGATGTCTGCAAATCTATTTTCTAATGCACAAACAGGATGACAACTCTTTGGCATTAAGTAAATAGAAACCTGCATAACACATTCAATGATACAAATGAGATTCTAACACAGAGGTGGGATGACAGCCCCTCAAATGCTAAATATCAAGAGCACATGAAACTGTATAATAGGCATAGCCTAGAACAGAGAAGAAATGGAAAGTGACCAATTAATAGCAAAAGAAGCTTGTATTAGCTGAAAATGAAGACCAAACGCTGCAAGTATCAAAGTAGTTACAGTCTCCAGAAGTTGAACCTTACATCAAAACCAGAACCATCAACCCTCATCACATTGTGTTTTTGGGTATATATGGAGTTTGTTTTCAAAATATTATGCTATCCTATACGAGGAGGGGTCATAATGGACCACCAACTACATTAACTATCTAAAATGGGCCACTACTACGATCTGCAGCTTCAATGAATGAATTTGACATTCTTCGGTAATCTGTTGTACTTCTTGATCAGGTGGAGTGTAACATGTATGAAATTCCATAACCATTGATTGCGTTTGCCTGCTAGAGGTTTGTCCTTCTCGTCCTCCTGCCACATTGCTCTTGAATGCAGTTATTGATGAGTAATTGTGCTGAGGACAGGTAGCTGGCCACCTTCGTCTGTCAGGAGCATAGAACAGTCAAGGGTAGTGTACTGCATGGCGGTTGAAAGATCTGGTCAGCGGAGCAGGATCGACCGTCGGATGACACATATGGATGGCAGAGATATTTTGGCAGAGGTATCGGGAGATACAGTCAACGGAATGGACACAGGCTGTTGGATCGCGAGCAGGTAGATCCAACGGTCATCGGGCGTCGAAGGTACGCGGGGTTTAATGAACGAGGATGGGGGACGGGCAGTAAGCAGTATTGCCCACACCGCTTTTCGGAGGTGGGTGGTAAATGTACAAAGGCGAGCGATCACATCCATCGAGCGACGCGTGGCAGATGTGATAGGAGGAAAACTGCTTTCCTCGTGGTTTAATGCGCGGGTAGTTGGTGGGAACGAGAGGAGTGACTATCGTCCAATCACGGGGGAAGATGATCGGATGGTGGGGAATGGTTGCGCGAGTTTCTGCGATGGGAGCCGTTATATCAGGGTAGCGAAGATCAATGGTTGGGGCTACAGGGAGGCTTTATTAAGGCGAGTGGGCATGCGGGCGCGGGTTAAGCGCCTGGGGCTTCAAGAAAAGGGGCTTATGTAGGGTTACAGAAGTAAAAAGAAGATCATAGGGGTATGAAAATATGTGTGGGGGTGAAGGGGAATAAGGGAGATGACCGGTGTAGACCTTTTCTTAGCAGAAACCGAGGAAATGAGCTTACTTAGGCCCCTTGAACATTAGAAACCTGTAGCAGAGCTAACACTGGCTCCTTCTGGGGATGAGATCCTCCCTGCGAGGTCTCAAGAACCTGCAAATCAATGCCTTTCCGATGAAAACAAATTAGCCAAAATTTCCTAGTGTTCCACTGGGCATGGAGTCTACTGAGCTTACACTAAAACTGCTAAAACAACATATTTACAATTTTAAGGCCAGAGACCTTAAACAACATAAAATTTCAGAAAACGCCCATTCACTGGGCCATCAAAAACTGCATCTCCTTCCATGCTTTTCAGCATGAAGTTATTGTTCCCTTGGATCTGAGAAATGATAAAAGGCCCTGTTCAGAAAGCATCAAATTTCCCATGATTGCCTTTCTTTTCTTTCAATGCATCCCATTTCAGGACCAAGCCTCCAACCTGAAAATTAGCTGCCTTTGTCCTCCTATCAAAAGCTTCCTTGATCTTTTTATGATGTGCTGCAGACTTTTCAACCAGTTGTTCTCTAATCCGATGTACCTCTGCCAAATCAGTGATCCTTTTAGCCATGTCTTCTTCCTCATTTTGTTCTTGTTGCAGGAACTTTGCCACAGGGAGGGTAAGCTGAATGGGAAATACTGCCTCTGTGCCATACACCAGCTTGAATGGAGAATTTCTTGTGGATCTCTTAATGGTCACTCTGTCAGCCCACAGTGCATACTTGAGCTTAGAATCCCAATTCTTTTTGTTGTCCTCTAACATTTTTTTGATTATCCTTATCAGGATTTTGTTAGAGGATTCTGCTAGACCATTGCCTTTAGGATAATATGAGATGGAATGAACCAATTTAATCCCCATTGTATTGCACATGTCCACCAATTCTTTTGCCATGAAGTCTGCTGCATTATCTGTGATTAATTTATGTGGGCAACCAAATCTTGTGAAGATATTCTCTATCAAAAACTTCATGACCACATTATGATCAACCTTTCTGGTAGGGATTGCTTCAATCCACTTAGTGAAGTAATTAGTGGCTCCTAGGATCCATCTGTGTTGGCCACTAGAATGTGGATTGATATCTCCAATGAAATCCAAGCCCCACTGCTAAAAAGGTCCTTTTGCATGTATTGGTTTTAAGGGCAGAGACTTCAACTGTTGTTTCCCTTCAAATCTTTGTCACCTGTCACAAGATTTAACAAATGAAAATACATCAGAAAATAAAGTGGGCCAATAGTACCCAACTCTGAGGATCTTATGGGCAGTGGTCTTCCAATAATGGTGTCCTCCACACATGCTGGAATGAAATTGCCACATAACTTCCATTGACTGTTCTTTGTCCAGACACCTCAAAAGCATTCTAGATGGATCCCTCTAGTAGAGCAGATTTTCATTAATGCAATATTTAGCTGCCCTAAGCTTAATAGTTCTGGCTTGACTTGTGCTTGAGCCTGGAGGGATTTCTAGCTTCAACAAAAATTTAACTATTGCAGAATACCAATCACAAGAAACTAAATTTTCTGCCATTGATTGCTTTCTCTCTGGTTGAGCTGCTTCCTCTTCTTCTGTTTGACTGTTTTCTGAATTCGAGCACATGAGGTTTATGTCCAATGTTCTGCAATTTTCTTTAGCTAATAACCTGGCAAGGCCCTGACCTCTAACAAGCTTGGTGGGCTTTAGTTTATATTAAATTCAATCATCTTTGCAACCCATTTAGCCCTTCTTCCATCAACATCAGGTTGTGTTAAGACATCTTTTATTTCAGCAGAGGGTACATATGCAATTATCTTGGAATGTAGAATGTAAGCTCTGAAAGCTTTCAAAGACTTGATAAGTGCATATGCTTGTTTCTCAATAATATCATACCTCAACTCAGCATCCCTTAAGGTTTTGCTGAAAAATGCCACTAGATGCTCTGAGCCTTCTTCATCTACTTGCAATAAAACTACTGCAAGGGTGTCATCAGAGGCAAATGAAAATATATGGAACTCCCTGCTGTAATCTACACTACTTAGAGTGGGAACTTCCATAATGGCTTTCTTAATAGACTCAAAGGATCTTCTTGCTGCCTCAGTCCATTTGATCTCTGACCCCTTTTTCAACATGGAGGTAATATGCTTCACAAGTTCTGCAAAATTCGGGATAACCTCCTTACAAAGTTTATTTTGCCTAGAAAGGACTGGATATCCTTCTTTGATCTCGGGACAGACAAAGTCTGTATTGCTTTTATTCTTTCTGGGTCAATTCGGACACCTGGAGCAGAAACAATATGTCCCAACAACTTACCTTCTTCTAAAGCAAACTGTGACTTTTTAGGATTGACTGAAATCCCAAACCTTCTGCACTTCAGGAACACTTTCTTCAAATGCTGCAAGTGGTATTGATGGCTACTGGAGTATATTGTTATATCATCAAGGTAGATGAGGACAAATTTATCCTTCTCTCCCAGAAATGCTATATCCATATCTCTCTCAAAGGTGGCTCCAACATTCATTAGTCCAAAAGGCATCTTGGCATACATAAAAGTTCCCAAAGGAGTGGTGAATGCAGTCTTTTCTTGATCATCTAGATGTACAGCAACCTGATTATACCCTGAAAATCCATCTAGAAACGACATGACTTTGGCTCCCGAGACCTTCTGCAGCAAATGCTCCATCTTGGGTAGAGGATAGTTGTCTTTCTTAGAGCATTTTTTTAGGTTTCTGAAATCAACACAGAGTCTGTTTTCTCCACTTTTCTTCCTCACCTTTACCAGGTTGTCTACCCACTTAGAATATCTGAGGGGAACAATGATTTTGGCAGCCAGTAGTTTCTTAATTTCTTTTTCAATCAGAGGAAGGAGCAAGGGTTTATTGGTCTCAGTTTCTGCTTAAAAGGGATGGTGTCTTTCTCTAGAGGAACTCTATGCTACATGATCTTCTTATCATATGTTTTCAGGTTGCTATATCCCCATGAAAAGACATCAACAAATTGCTTCATTAAATTGCAGTATTCAGTACTTTGATCAACAGATAGATGAGTGGACAAATTTATGTGTGTAGGCTAACCTAGACTTCCTATATCATGCTTACAAACTACAGATTGGTATTCTTTTTGAGCGGCCTTGTAAGGGACATCATTATGGTCAAACAACTTTTCTAAAGGAACTAGACCCTTAGGTATATGATTGCTGCGCAGTTGGACAATGCTATCTTTACCAATTTTATTTCTAAGCTAGGATTGGGGATTTTCTTCCAAGGCTTCATTCTCTTGGTCAATTTTCATTTCATAGAATTCATCAATGACTTGCAAGAACCTATTCACTTCATCATCATCTTCAAAAACTTTCCAATGCTGGACATTATGAGGCAAGGATGGTCTATACTTCATTTGTACTTCATAAACTAGTCTAGGAGCATGGGAGGGATGAACATGCTAGCGGACACAACAAGGGAATCAACAAGCTTATTTTTGGCTCTAGGAATGTATGAGATACAAAAACTATCAAAAGAATCTTTGAGTCTCCATACCTCATCTCTGTATGCTTTTAGCCTTGGGTGCTTTGCTTGAAATGTTCTGTTTACTTGCTAAATGATCAAATCAGCATCTCCAAACACCTTTACGCTTCTGATTCCTCTATATTTAACTGCGTTCAGACCCAATATCAAAACCTCATACTCTGCTATATTGTTGGTGACTTGGAAGGCCAGCTTAAAAGAAAATTGTGTACTTTCTTGTTGTGGAGATACCAGCACCACCCTTGCTCCTGCAGTCTCCCTGGAACATGCTCCATCAAAGAACATCTCCCAAACCTGACTTCCTTGCTCTTCCTCGGCCTGAATCATTAGTTTCCTGATTTGCATTGAGGCCTTCTGAGATTCTTTTATTTGGCGAATACATGCTCCAAAATCAGTGTCCAAAACATAAATAGGATGATTAGAAGGATTGTTCTCATCACTAATGATGTATTCCAGTTGTGCTTCTCTGTATAATCTCCTGCTTTCTCCTCCAAAAACTGGGACAATGGTATAAGATAAATCATTCTGTAATGTTCCACCTAGTCTCTTAATCCACCCTCTAAACAACAACATGCCAAACTTAGGAGGGACATCTGCTACCACAATGTCCATTACCATGCTCTTAATGGGCAGCTGAGTTAGGGTAATGGCTAAATCTTTGATCAATCCTAAGCATTTCACTTTCCTTGAATCAAATGAAAATAAATCATGATATGGTCTGGTGATGTCAAGGCCTAACTCTTCCATGACAGCTTCTGGCATCAGATTGTGGCTAGCCCCTGTGTCTAGCAAGAAGTTGTGGAGGATTTTATCATGAATGGTCAAGGAGACATAAAAAGATGGAGAATTATCATTAGCAAGTTCAGTCATTGGACTAAGCACAACTGCAGGCCTATCATCTTGCAAATTGACAGAGTCATTGGAGGTTTGTGTGGTTTTCAGCTCAAGAGCTTCGAGGATAGGCTTTCTAAACACTTCACTCTTTACAAGTTCTAACAGAGGCACAAATATTTTTAACTTCTGAACTTCTGCTTCAAAGCTGAAAGGGGAAGGTGACTTATCAAAACCTCTTACCTCTTGAACTGGTGTTTTGAGGATGACTGGCTCAGCTGCTGGTTTCTTCTATCTGGTATTATGTGACTTTGTTTGAACAACAACTCTTTGGGCAGGATTCTCCTTGGCATTATTTGCATGTGACCTCAAATTATATATTTGTTGTTCACCAGTCTGCAAAATAGCCTTTCTGTCCCACTCTTGACTGGTTTGGTCCTGCAGTAATGCTTCTTCGTATTCAGCCAATGTCAAGAAGGCAACACTGCCTTTATCTTCCATGCAATGTATTTCATCCTCTTCTTCAAATTGTTCCTCCTCCATGACTACATTTTGAAAAGGAGCTTTAACTTTATGTTCTTCATTTGGTTCTTTACCCCTCTGAAAGATTTGTAGTTGTTCATTTGCTCTTCTGAATGAGTTTGAGTTTCTTGGATTAAGCTCCGTATGTGGAAGTGGGTGGTTTTCATGAAAGGCTAGTTTTTGTCGATAAATTTATACAACTAATGATTATTTTCGGAATTTAGTCTTATTTAGATGGTTTAAATAAAAGATTATTTTTAATGTTTTATGGTGATATTGGATATTTGAGAATTTCAAAAATATTTGAATCAAAATTTATTTTAAATATGGGATAATATGTAATGGTTATTTTGGGAATTTAGTTGTATTTAGATGGTTTAAATAAAAGTTTATTTTAATTGTTTTATGGTAATATTGAATATTTGAGAATTTAATTTTTTTTTAAATGGTTATCTTGATCGTGTTAAAAGGTTTTAATGAAAAAAAAAAAAAAAAAACTATATATAATAATATTATTAATTATTATTATATATATATTTATATTATATATATATATATTATATTATATTATAATTTAATGATGATGATGATGATGGGTGGTGAGGTGGTGGTGGTGGTTAACGTTCACTGATACCAAATTTTGGTATATCCTACTTAAAGAAACGAATTATTTAGTTTGATTTAAGATTTTATTACTATGCTCAAAAAGTTTGGAGAGAAGCCTTCCAAGCTCACTGTAATTTTGACAATGTAAAAGGATAGGAAGGTTAGTATTGCGACAAAGAATTTGAAACTGAGATTTAATGTGGTTGTATGCGGGGCACTCTAAGAGGAAGTGATTTTCATCCTCGATGTTCATATTCTCACAGAGATGTGAGAACCTTTCCATCTGTGGTGTTTTAGGAACTGCCCATATTCTCACAAAGATGTGAGAACCTTTCCATCCATGGTGTTTTAGGAACTACCCAACTACCCGTTTCACAATGGAGCTCATGAGAGTTCGTTCTAATCTTGGCTATATTAATTTTCTTCTTTGAGTTATTAAATACAGAGAAATACTTCTGTCTTCTAGGGGTGGAGTTGAATGACCTTCCTATTATCTATATAATATAATTTTTATTAAATAAAAATTTTATACTCTACTTCATAATACTAATTTTTTTTACTTTTTAAGTTATCAAAATTATAAAGATTTTGGAATTTTTTTTAATAATTTGAAATAGAAAACTAAAATTAATTTTGAAATAATTTTTTGGACTTTTAATTGTCGAAGGTTTTTTATTTTAACATAAAGTTTGTAATTTTGACAATGTAAAATGATCGGAAGGTCAGTATCCGCATTGCGACAAAGATTTTGAAACTGAGATCTAATGTGGTTGTACCCAGGGCACTCTAAGAGGAAGTGATTTTCATCCTCAATGTTCATATTCTCACAAAGATATGAGAACCTTTCCATCCATGGTGTCTTAGGAACTACCC
>APFE030868581.1:732-19715 GCA_000404065.3 Pinus taeda | reverse complement strand
GCCCACTTAGCTTGCTACCCCATTTTCAAAACCTTAGCAAGTATTGTGCCTCATGAACCATTCAATTAGAGTTCCCTTGACTCTTTTTGAATTTAAGTATGGGGGATTACGCAGTGCATTATATTAGATATCATTTTGGGATTCAACTGCGTTAAGTAAGTCATTCACATATCGAAAGGGTTTTTTTGAAGACTCAACTCCCTATTTTTTGATATCTACCATGTCATTTGACATAGACTTAAGGACCTTTTGTAATCCTTCAAGATCAAAAGGATCTTTAGGAGTTTTTTTTTCTTGGTTCCTCTTTGAAGGTAACTTTCTTATTTTTTCTTTCTTCTTGAACAATTTTCTTTTCTAATGAAAGAATCATTTTTTCTACATATATTGACTCTTTCATGTTATCAAGTAAAGTGGCTCTATTAGCCCCTTCTACAAAATTGTGATATTGTAAGGAAGAGCACAAATATACCACTCAATTTGGACATCAACACTAGGTTTAAAGGTATCCATAATTTTATTTAAGAATTTATTAAACCTAGAATTGAAATCTTTGGTTTTCTGATTGGGGTTGGCTTTAAGATTTTAGAGATCATTAATTAAAGTAGAAGTTGTGCGATCATCACAAGATTAGTCAAAAATTGTTCTTCAAATATATCCCAACCAGTGATACAAGTTGGTGGTAATGAGAAGTACCACAAACCTGTAGATCCTTCGAGGGTATATGGAAATAATGTTACTGCACAGTCTTAGTCTACTACTCCATTGAGATTAATGGGCAAAATAAAATTATGGAGATTTTCTTTAGAGGGGAGTCCATCGCTAGGATTAAACATTGGTAACCATATTTCAATTTGCTTAGGTAGAGGATGGAGAGGTGTTTCCATTTGTACAACTCTAGGACTATTCCATCATCTAGTTGTTGGTGGGTTTTGATTCATACTTTCCATTATGGAAACTTGAGTAGAAGGAGTTGACTGTGTGGAAGAAGAAGTAGCCCCTGAGCTAGTGCTGGTTGAATCAACACTAATTGATTGTGAAGGGAGAGAACGAAAGGGAGGTTTAAGTGAAGGATAGAAAAATGGTGATGAAGTTTGAAATTAAGGTGTTTTAGGTGGGGTAGATGATAAAATATTGCTAATAGATGATTGAGCTTCATATTTTTTCATCTTTCTTCGGTGGCAAGGAAAAGGAAAGTCAAATGGAGTAACCCCAAGTTTCTCAATTTGGGAACGAGTCAAAATGCGAGTAGATTTCAAAGATGAGGAAACACTACTTTCAAACAACTCAGATTGTTGTGGCTTTTCTTCAGAAATAGAAATTCCTTCTAATTTATGAATTAAAGTTTGAACTTCAGGTATATCCTAAGAAGGAGGTTGATCACATAACTTAGGTAGTGCACTAGGAGACTTTGTGCTTGTTTCATTACCTCTAGTATAGGGCTAGGTGATTTGCAATGAGATCTAGAAGTTGGGGGAGATATTTAGGGGGCATGACTCTTTAGATGGCATTTTTATGTAGGATCAAAACTTTTTTCCATTCATAGTCAGGGCCCTCCTTCTAGCGCCAAACAATTTGAAGGCCCAAATGATCACTGCCTCAACATCGGGGATAACTAACTGGCTGGGAACTTGAAAATCGTTTTGTATCCGTTTGGAATAGTGGCTCCAACTGGGGATGGAGGGACTAGTTTCCCTTAATTATATATGATGGGATTCTGAGTGTAATCGTAAGTGAAATGGTTGTATTGGATATAGACAAAAATAATACAAACATATATGTATCTAACTATATTTTTCTTGGGATTAAACTTATCCCTATTTTGCGATTTAAAGATTCTCTAATATGCTAAACAATATATATCATATAGCATTTCAAGAAATAAATATAAGAATGATAATTAATTTTATTAAATAGTTAATCAAATTAATTGTTTAAAAACATCTCTCATATAACATTTCGTTGTTCCTATAATGCATTCAAAAATAACAACTTCATACTCTTCAATAGTGAATAAGTATTCAACATTATATAACATTATACACAGTAAAACAATAAAGAAAAATGTGTGACTGTTATCAAATATAAACACAGCAATATAATAAGGATAATAGTACCCAATAGATCAATGCCCTACTCATAGAAAGAAAACAGACTTGGTTCCTCCTTCCTATTAAGATACTTGAAAGATGCAAAGCGAAAGTCTCTTAAGTCTCCTTACAACAATTCAGAACCCCTTTCTAAATACATGAAAGGGGTATTTATAAATAAAATATCAATTATAAAAATAGTAAATACTTAAAATGTTGAAGAGGTTCAAACAACCCTCCTTAATATAAAACTAAAAGAAAAAAATAGAGTATGTTTGAAAAAATCATCGAGAATGAGAAGCCTATCATGGGCTTTAATTCTAGAGGATGAGATGGGTTTAATTGAATTTGGCCCACATAAACTGCATCAGAGAGTGCTGAGAGCATATGGGCAGTTGTATTGGTTAAGCATTGTAACATAAGCCATTGGCTATGTGGTTTAGCCAAGTGTTGCCAATAATATTCATAAGTTAACTAGGATAACTTTTTGATGTTATCTGCCTTCATCTTGGACCAATCCTGCCAATGTTTCATTGGTATCTTGACATCAGAAAATGCATATATGCGACATTAAACGTTGAAAAGGTTCTCAAGAATGGTTTCAATGATGTTACTTGCGACATACATTGCACTAAAGATGGTTTCCTCTGCTTGTTTCATTCTCATATCCCAATCCTAAAAAAGGATTTCCTTCTTTGTGTCCTAAATATTTGGAGGATTGGCTGCTATGCCTTTTGCATTGTTTTGCCATGAAATATAGTCATAGACCTTTTCTTCAATGTCATCGAAGTATGTGCTCAGTTTCGGCAACTCATTCATCAGTGAATTACTTGTCTTACATATATCATTGGCTGTTGTCAATTTTTGGAAAAATGCAACTTGTTGTTGAGCAAGGAGAGTGTTTAGTTATACTACTTCCTTCTTGAATCCTTCAAGCTCAGGATCATATTTGAGTTGATCAATCCTAAGTTGCACTTGTTACAGTTGATAATTCTTGCTGATGACGTCTGCTTCATGTTGAAGCTTCATCTCATCAAATCTCTTCTACAGTTGTGTCACCTGTACCTTCCATTCTTCACAAATATTTTGTTTTTCATTTCATAATTCATGTTCTAATTGCAGGATTTATTATCCCTTTCCCTGAGTAGAAGTTGTACTTCTGAGGCTTTATCAATAGTAGATGTAGCATATGCCCCTGCGAATTGAGATAGTCTTGTGAGATCATCGGCAAGGTCAATTTGAGAATCATTCCATAGGACATCTAAAGGTATATTTTGAGGAATTAAGGGCTGGGATTGTTCTGTTATCTTCATCTTCTTTTGCCTTGTCATGATAGCTTTATGTTTTTGGTTGCATAGTACATAAAAGGGATGTATTTCTTCAATCTTCAATACAACTTTAGATGTGGGGTGTGACAGGATGACTTCCAAGTCATTGGTGTTGAGTGCCTTATTAGAAGATCCAATACTGAGTAGAATCTTCTTGGTAACGTAAGGATTTTTAAGGATTTCTATAGGATTTATGGTATGATTTTGTTTTGAGGCTGTATTGAAAATATTGTCAGATTTTACTTTATCCAAATCACTGGTAGAGAACAATTCATTACTTTGTTGTGTTGGCGATGTACTTTCAATGTTTCCCTTCTCGACTTCATGTTCTTTTTGATGATGTACAACTAGTTGCGAAATACTTAGTATGTTGAGGGGGATATTTTCAACCCTGTTGTTCCTATATTCATTGAATTTCTCCAGATCCACTGGTCTCAGTCGAGCTTCAGCTAATTTCTCTACTTGTTCATAATCTGTGGTTGTCTTGAAAATGTCATCAAAATCATCTGGCTCATGCTAGAATTGCCTCATTTGACCTGCGCTATGACATTTTGAAATTACTTGAATTGGTCATATTGCCTAGGTTAGATAGTGGGAAATTTCATGCATTAAATTTTCTCAGTTTCAAGCATTGCATGCCTAAAATTATCCAGAGTAAAAACTCCACAATGAAAAGGAAAAGGTGGCAAAACAGATTTCTTGGCTTCCTTAAGAGATTTGGTCAATCCATTGCCCGTAGTTTGATATGCTATTTCTCTGGCCAAAATTTTGTCTGGTACATAGAGAGGGAGGACATGTGGGGTAGCTAGGCTACCATAACTTGTGACATAACTAAAAAATTCTTCTCCAAACCATTTTCCTATGGCCATGAGGTAATCTGGAGATTCCCTAGAAAATCTAGTTGGTCTTTCTTCAAAGATGACTTGGTACAACGATAACATTACCCCATGGTAGATTTTGTAAAAATCGGTTTGATAGTTGGTTTCCCAAAGGATGTTGTGGCATATATGGATGGGGGTAGGATCTTCTAAATTCTATTTCCATCCCATGGATGAAAAATCAGAGATGAAGCATAGTGCATGCAAAATATAAGTGCTCATGAAAAAGGGGAGAATCTCCCTAGTAGACATATTATATTTACTTTTGTATGCTATGATTTGAATGGCCAAATTATTTGAAAAAATGGTAGCCGAATTCGTAATGTAGGCGTTTGCAGTAGCTTCTCTTAGGGGAACCCATTCTATAGTGATATTTTGTGTATTACGTTGTCCAAATAACCTACACAACATACTTGTGATATGAAAATAAGGAATAGCAAGAGAGGCTAGGGAATACATACCCTTATTGTCATGCTTGAGTTTGCTCGACTCACGCCTCCACTATATTATTGGTTATGGTTGAACTAGATGCTCCTTTGCGACTTCTGAATAAATTATGAATTGTATATTTTATGGGATTCTAGTAGATGGTACATTTTTCTGAGGTGTTCGACTTTGAACGACCCAATTATCGTATGAGTCCTCAAAGTTATGAAGGTCATGTTGGTGATATTTACATTGTCAATTACCCATTTGAATAATTGTATTTGGAATTATCTTAGCCCGAGAAGCTATCTGATGGAGATGAGATTTAGCGACATCTTCCTGACTCATTTCAGATGTAAACGTTGTATCATTCATTTTATCCTGTTTGATAACTACCATCGTCTCTTCTTCCTCGGGCAATCCATATATCACTTGATGGAAGGAACTTCCGGAATCTATAGTACACGTAGTATTTGAGAATAAGGGAGGAATTTCAATTACTTCTATAGTAGCTGGAGCCAATTGTGATAGAACCATATTCTTCTTATTCTACTTTCGAGCTCTCGACATTTTTCCCAAGCTTGATTTATCGGGATTAGCTTGTGATAGAGAAAATATGCTAAGAATAAGGAGCAATACTTAGAGTTTGAGATGTATGGAGAAAATGAAAAAATAGCATGAAAATAAGCATTTAACGCAAAAATATCGAAATCCTCAATAAAATCAATCGAATAATTTACATAACTGATAATAAATGAAGACACGTGTGTTTCACATGTCTTTTGGTAAAGTGAGCATCTCGTTGGATGATATCGCATCACAATTTTTTTGATATGCTCATTGTTTAGCTTTACAAAATTATCCTTTTGCGATATATGATTTTCCACCTTCGCTAAGATATATGGTGGAGAGTTTATTGCATTAATTATCACAATTGATGTTTCTAGAGGGAAGATCACTTTAAATCCTTGTGATGTGACACGATAAGGATATGTGCGATGGAGTTCTCTGATATCAGAAAAGGCTTATTGAATATTTGAGTTTATAAAAAAGTTGGGGAATGTCGATTCCTTCTGTGATTATAATGTGGCCTAATCGTGTGACCTGAAATATTATTCATGTGTGAGGGGGCCTTTTCTTCACTTAAAATTAATTAAGAGTTTTATCTTGGTCAGTTAGGTCGGGGTTCCTCGCATCACTGTTTGATTTAGCATGATACTCTACTCGCTTGCTATTAGCAATATGCGAAATACATGAGACCTATTCAACTTAGGTCCTTTTTTAATATTAATGGATTTAAGACCTAGGGCTAGGATGATACTTTATTTTAATTTTTTGAGACTTTATTTTTATCCATTTTATTAAAATACTTTGTACTTAAAATTTAAACGGGTCCCCATTATTAAACTAAGTTACTTATTTAATGATAACGGGAGGTTGTTGAGTGACACAAAAGGCCCCAAACTAGAAGAATCCATTTTTCTTTTACTGTCACTGAATGTTCAAAGTGATTAATCACACTACAAATACAAATCTTGATGTTTTTCTCTTTTCTTAGATTGAATGGATGTAGTCTAAAGATCTCCCTACCTATGTTAGAAATCAATTCATTCTTTCAAGGTAATTAATTTTATAATTACAGTTAAGCACACAACTTGTGTAGATATGAAACTTCTCATGTAATTTACTAAAAAACAAGACTCAAATCTACTCTACTCATCTGTAGAATTCAATTCACAATCACGAGCACAAATCATAAACATGCATCAAGATTAAACACACATACATACAGATTTATCCAAGGGAAATCAACTGCTCAAAACCTGTTCCTATATGTATTGCATTAATTAAAGAATAGGGAAGAAATACAATGTTTTTTCAAGCCTAAGAAAATCCTACAAGTGTATAGTCTATTGTTGACAATGTAGCAGGAAATTCCTAATTTAATTTTTCCTTAATTAAATTAGGAGAAATTCGAATTCTAATTTCAGTAAAATACTTGAAGGGATTTAACTAAAGTGATATGGTGCTTATCATTCAGTTAAATTAGTTAGTTCAAGTAGGATACACTTGAGTTGTATTTAACTATGATTGATTTCTAACTTCTAGCAATATATTTCAGTTAATTTCAGTTATTGTGATTTTAACTAGTTCTAATTGATTAAGAACTAGTGGAGGATCTAGTAGTGGGGTGTGTTCACGAGTGATCAACAAGTTAAATCATCAATAAGCCTAGAATAATTGATTAATGCAGATAACTCAAGTTATCTATTTAAGATCGGAGTTCAAGGGAATTTTACTATTAGTTGTAGACAATTCCAAATTGTAGAGGTGGTGCATATAGTCAGGGAAGGGCCTATAGGGACTGCATAGTTCTGGATGGGGAATTTCCATAATTAATAGGGCCTAATTCCTTGAGAAGTAGCACAAGAAAATAGGGACTTGCGCAGGTAGAAATTTAGTTAGGTATTTACCAGAGCTAGCTTGTGAAGCAGTGATATAGATTATACTTTTGCAGAGGTTGCTCAGGCTTGAGTAAGGATTGGATTTCTTCTCTATTTTCTGACTAATACAATACAAATAGGAAGGGGTTTTGAGCAGTTTCTTTACCCTAGATAAATCTTTGAGCATATGTGATTGAACCTTGTCTCATGTTCATGTTGTGATTTCTCAATCGATTAAATTGTTTTCTACTAATGAGTAGAGTAGATTCAAGTATTTGTTTTTAGTAAATTACATTAGCAATTTTAAATATACAAGGAATATCTACATGGTATCATAGGAGGACACACAATATGAGAGAATATTTTGAATTTGTCTTTGCAGGTGAATTGAATTTGCATCATTCTTCAAAGCTAGCGGGATGTCTTTCTATGGCTTGACAGTCGAGTATGCCTTTACGGTTAGCTCGAATTACATTTCTTGGAAGGTCAAGATGGAGGAAATGTTGGAAGATAATTAGATGAAGGAATTCATAGACCATGATATTCCGAAGACTCCAACATATGATGCTAAAGATATAGAAGAATGGAAGAAGTGTGTAGAAAATACAAGGAAGATCATATTGGAGGGAGTTTGAGATTATATTTTAGAGAATCTCCATGGGAAAGAGACTCCATATGCAATGTGGCCAGCCTTGATAGAATTGTTTCATAACAAAAATGACCACAAGAAGCTAGCACTGAAGGACGAGCTTCAGAATATCATGATCGAAAAGGGTGACACAATACCATAGTACCTAAGTTGGTTCACCCAATGTCGGGATGAAATTGGGAGTGTTGGTATTACAGTTTTAGAAGATGATCTTGCAATCTTGTCCCTTCTAGGCCTTCTCAAGAACTTACACAACTACCAGAATTCAATATATGGGAGGGAGAAGCTACTAAATTGGGAGTGCCTTTTGTCAAATTTGGTATAGTAGGAGATCAGGTACAATACTAGATATGGGACCTCATCTAAGGTTGTGGACGAGGAGAACTATGCCTTGTCCAAAAAAGAAAACAAAGGGAAAGGGAAGAAATCCCAATCCAAAGAAAAATCTGGTCACGTGGGCAAGAAGAAAGATTTTTCCAAAATCAAGTGCTTTCGCTATCATGAACTAGGACACTATGCCATGAAGTGTCCACAAAAGAAGGGAGGCAAGAATCCCTTGGGTGGAATGGAAGGTGAAGCTTTGGCTTCAAAATTCGAGCATAATTTCACCCTCATAGCTTCTATGGTGAGCACAGTGATGGGTAGTGTGTGGTATCTAGATAGTCGAACCTCATTCCATATCAAGGGAAACCAAGAATTCTTCAGTGAATTGGAGGAGTAGGACCTCCAAATGCACATCAATATGGGATATGATGGAAGGTATAACGTGACCATTATTGGTATAGTTATTTTTCAGAGGGAGTCTGGCTCCCCTCTCACATTAAAATATGACATGTATGTTCTGGGTTTGAAGAAGAATCTCATTTCAGTTTCTATGTTAGAATACCATGGCTATGATGTAATATTTAGCAAAGGGAAGGCTTTCCTTAGACACATCACCACGGGACAAGTCAAGAAAATCAAGGTTCATGTAAAGAACCTCTACAAATTAGATGTAAAATATTGTGTAGCAATGCGCACAGAAGCAGAGAGCATGTAGAGCCAAGAAATAGGTGAATTACAACATAGAAGACTTGTCCATTTGCATCATGGAACTTTGAAGATCACACAATAGATTTCTATAAGACTTCCCAAAGGAGAAATAGAGTAGCGGGTTACATGAAAGGCATGTACTTTGTGGAAGTATACAAAAGCCACCTTCAATGATTGAGATAGTAAAGCACAAGCAATCCTTGAAAGAGTTCACTCTCATGTGTGTAGACCTTTCTCAACAACTTCCATTTCCAAGCACAGGTATTATGTGATTTCTCACGAAAGTGTTGGATCTTCTTCATTTAGAAGAAAGACCAAACTTTCTCCAAGTTTGTTGAATTTAAAGAATGTGTTGGGAAAGAGACTGGTGTGAAAGTGAAGTCTCTTGGGAGAGATAACGATGAATAATTTGTGTTGAATGAGTTCAATAACTTTTATGCAAAATAAGCAATTCGATGGGAGTTAATAGCACCCCATAACCCATAGTAGAATGGGGTGGCTAAGAGAAAGAACATAAGTATTGTGGGAGTTGCATGTTTCATGTTACATGATGATAGCTTATCATTGCATTTGTGGGCTAAAGCATGCAACACAACTATTTATTTGCAGTACAAGGTTCCTCATTGTATTCTTGGAATGAGTACACTAAAGGAAGCTTTTTTAGTGAAGAAACCAGATGTCTCACACTTCAGGATCTTTGGATCATCAGTTCATTATCATTTTTCCAAGGATACAAGGAAAAATATAGAGGCAACAATTGAGTTGGGAATATTTTTGGGGTACCCTAAAACACCTCATAACTATCGTTTGTACATGACATCTCTTAGGATGACAATTTTTAGGAGATATGTAAATTTTGATGAGGAGAAGGAAATGAGGTGTTCTCTTCAAAGGGAGCACCAGTTGCATTCAATTGAGGAGATTTTAGCTCCAAAGGAAGAACCTTACGAATTTTTAGAGCCGCCATAAGTAGAGGAGCAGAGAGTGGGGACACCCACTCAAGCAGAGACATCCAGAGATGGAAGGAAACACACCAGGGAAGCTGACAGATTATTGCATGATATTAGAGAGAATGTGGGAGCACCTACATCATAGCGCAAGAAGAGGAGGTCATCAGATCAATACACTACCTACATGGCTCTGATGAGTGAGCTTGTAGATACTGAGCCATCCTCATTCAAGGAAGCAGTGCAACAACGAGTATGGGTTGATGCCATGCTAGAGGAATATGGTTCCATTAACAAAACAAATGCTTGGGAATTGGTCCCAAGACCATTTTAGTCATAGGTTCCAGGTGGATATACAAGGTGAATAAAGAAACACATGGAAGCATCGAGAAACACAACACCAAATTTGTGGTCAATTGCTTCTCTCAAGTGGAGGGAATCGACTATGAGGTAACCTTTTCTCCAATAGGAATGTACTCCTCAATCATATCAGTTACACCACTTGAAGCATAGATGGGATAAAGATCCATCAAATGGATGTGAAGACAACATTCCTAAATGGAGTGATTAAGGAGGAGGTGTACATTAGCTGGAAGGATTTGAGACCTTCAATAGAGAGTCACATGTGTGCGGACTTAAGAAAGCATTGTATTGATTGAAACAAGCACCACATTCTTGGTACACGAGGATCGACAACTATCTTCCCAGGTTGGGATTCACCAAAGGTGAAGTAGATGAAAACATTTACCATATTGTTGTTGAATGTAAATTATTTATTATAGTATTATATGTCTATGATTTAATTTTAACCAGTGATGAGAAGTTGCTCAAGTATTGCAAAGAGGATTTTGTAAGAGAATTTGAGATGAAGGACTTGGGGCTCATGTATTATTTCCTCGGTATGGAAGTATGGAAAGGAGATGAGGAATTGTTTGTCTCTTAAGGAAAGAATGCCAATGAGATACTAAAGAACTTCCACATGGACAACAACAAACCCATGGAGACTCCTCTAGTAGGGAATTGCATGAAAGAAGATGTTAATTCAGGTGAAGTAGTGGATTCTACCATTTAAAGGAAGATTTTTGGTTCACTCATGTATTTGGTGAATACATGACTTGACATGTATTATGCAGTTAACCAACTTAGTTAAGAAATGGTTAAGCCAACCAAACTGTAATTGAATACAACAAATCATGTGTTGAGATACCTCAACGGAACTTTAGTTTGGTATTTGGTAGATATGGATAGAGGGAGTTAAGTTGCAAGGCTTCACAGATGCAAATTGGGTGGGAAGTCCATTAGATAGGAAGATCACATCAAGAGGAATTCTTAGTGTTGGGTCAACAATGGTTTCTTGGTACAACAGAAAGCATAGATTTGTTGCACTAAGCTCAACAGATTTGTTGGGTTATTTGATTAGATGATGGAAACCATAATGATTTACTTTGACAATCATATTTGTATCAAATACTCTGAGAATCCAATTTTTCATGATTGATCCAAGCATATCGACATCCAGTATCATCATCTATGAGATTATATGCAGAGGTGGATCATGTTGTTTGAGTACATTCCTACAGAGGAACAAGATGCAGATATTTTGACAAAGGCTTTGTCAAGAAGCAAACTCGAGTTCCATAGAGGCAGGATTGTGGTATCTAATAACCCCTTTATTACTGAGAGGGAGTTTTGAAAATGCAGTAAGAAATTCTTAATTTAATTTTTCCTTAATTAACTTATGAGAAACTTGAATTCTAACTTTAGTAAATCAACTAAGATATTTGTGGAGATATTCATGGAGATATTTTGGAGAAAGTTATGAAGAAGATTTAACCAATTAGCTAGATTATTAATTTTTTCTGAGAACCTCACTGCTATAATATGAGGCCTCATCTATGTGTGAATAATGTATCATTATTATTTGTGACTATACATTCAGGCTAAAATCCTTTTCCGCTAAAGATTTTTGTCTCTGATATTTTATTTTCTTTTCATTTATTATTTTCAATTAGTAACAAAGAATTAATAGTTATTAGGGCCTGAGAGAATCTATGGTAGTATTCCATGGAAAATGTTGTGTGTATAGTTTTGTTGTAGTTATGTGAAGTTTGATTTTCAAGATTTTAATTTCATAGAGAGATCAATAAAATCAGCAAGACTTGCGAGAGGTCAAATCGTCATTGTAGAGCATTTATGGTCTCTTTTTCAATATGTATTCAATTATTGACTTATATTCTTATATTTTTTTGAGGGCTCTTATTGTGCTAATATTCGACTACAGATGATATGTATAGCACCAAATTAACACTAATACCGGTAGAATTAAAGAATTGTTAAATTGGCAAGAAAAATCAGTCATCAAAGAGTTGTTACAAACAAAATAAACCATCAAAATTGGAGATTAATTATGCATGGATTGATCCATGGGAGTGGATGTCAATAGTCAAATGATTATATATGTTTTATCAAAGAATTCAATCTCACATGAAGACAAACATTGCAGCTAGCAATCAAATGAAGATGGTACTCTCATGTGTTTGAGAGAGGGAGTACAATAGTGAAACTCTCCTACATCTTAAGGGGGGGAGTTCAAAACAAATGAAAATGGTTATGATTTCTCCTTTTATCTGAAAAGGGGGGAAATTAATGATGAAATTAAAATTAAATTAATGCTGGTGGTTTTCATACTGAAAGTTTCAATAAAAAAACAAAATTCTAGTGGGAATCAAAATTTATTAGTGGGCAAGCAATTGGGAGGCCGATTGAAAGAGAATGTCGGAATTTTTGTTCACTTGGATGGTCATTGGACCTAGAAAATAATAGATATATCCTTTTGCATTACAGCTTGGAATTATATTGAGTTGCCAAGCATTTTCAGGGATGTATGAGACTTGAAACAGATTCACTTCTCTTGGTTTTCTCTCTTCATATTGTATTTTTTGGCATCTAGTTTTGGCGGTTTTTCAAGAAGTTTGTTATTGAGGCTCAGCTTAGGATTTTCAACATGAGGACTTACTATGGTTACTCTGGTCTTATGATTGATGGGGGGGAATGTAAGCCTCATAATCACATAAATAATCAATGACTCCAAGTATTCACAAAATAATGAAATTATGAAATTATTAATCATGAAAGAAGACTTACTCTAGAAGTCTACATATGACCAAATATGAGGATAATGAGAAGTTAGGAATGATGATGAATTGTGGAGATATTCATGGAGATATTTTGGAGAAGGTTATGGAGAAGGTTCAACCAATTAGCCAAATTGGTAATTTGTTATGAAAACTTCAATTTTATAATATGAGGCCTCATATGTGTGTGAATAATGTATCATTATTATTTGTTACTATACATTCATGATAAAATCCTTTTCTTCTGAAGATGTTTATCTCTAATATTTTATTTTAGTTTCATTTATTATTTTCATAAAATACTTGAAGGAATTTAACTAAAGTGATATGGCACTTATCATTCAGTTAAATCGATTAGTTCAACTAGGATACACTTGTGTTGTATTTAGTTATGATTGATTGCCAATTTCTAGAAATCTATTTCAGTTAATTTGAGTTATTGTGAGTTTAACTAGTTCTAACTAATTAAGAACTAGTGGAGGATTCAATACTGGGGTGCGTTCACCAGTGATCAACCAGTTAACTCACCAATCAACCCATAATAATTGATGCATGCAGATAAATTGAGTTACTCACTTGAGATTGGAGTTCAAGGGAAGTGTATTATCAGTTGTATACAATTCCAAATTGTACATGTGATGCATTCAGTTAGAGAAGGGCCTATAGATATTGAGAAGTTATGGATTAGGAATTTCCTTAATTAATAGGGTGTAATTCATTGAGAAATAATGCAAGGGAGTAGGGACTTGGGCATGTATGCATTTGGTTAAGTATTGACTAGAGATAGCTTGTGAAGTAGTGAGATATATTATAATTATGTAGAGTTTTCTTAAGCTTGAGAAAGCACTGCATTTCTTCTCTATTTTCTAACTAATGCAATACAGATAGGAAGGGGTTTTGAGCAATTGCTTTCCCCTAGATAAATATCTGAGCATATGTGATTGAATCTTGTCTCATATATATCTTGTGATTTATCGATCGATTAAATTTCTTTTCGTTTATGAGTAGAGTAGATTAAAGTCTTTTGTTTTAGTAAATTACATTAGCAGTTTTGAATCTATAAGGAATTTCTACATCTACCTCTCTACCCAACTAAATGAATCTGGCCATTACTTAGCCAATTTTCCTATCCTACAAGCTTGTATTTCCTTGCACTATTCCTTGAGTAATTGGGCCCCTATTTCATAGAAACTTTCCTCCAAGGAATTTTGTAGTTCATCAATGGTCATCCTCTAACTGCATGTATCACCTATACACCTCATAATAGTATACAAATGATAGTACATTTTCTTGGAATATCTCAATTGGTTAAATCATATTATTTTATGCAACAGTTATTGTAGACTAATTGATCAGTACGCTAGTTAATCACTGAGTTGTGAGTAAAGTCACACCCCACTACTAGACCCTCCACTAGTTCCTCCAACAGTTGGAACTATTTTAACTAACAATAACCCAATTTAACTGATTTAGATTGCTAGAAATTAGCAATCACTCATACTAAATTTAACTCAAGTCCTCCAACTTGAATTATCTAAGATAATTGGGTGACACAAGCCATGTCATTAAAGTTAACTCATTCAAGTTTTCTGCTGAAATGGAAATTCAAATTTCCTCTCTATTTTGACCAAGGAAAGTAAAAATGAGATTTTCTTGCTGCATTTTCAACACTCCCTCTCAACAAGGAATGGATTATCATATACCACAATCCTACCTCCATGGAACTCTATTTTTCCCTTTGAGAAGCCATTATTAAAATATTTGCATCTTGCTCCTCTCTTGGAATGTAATCAAGCAACATGAACCTCCTCTACACACAATCTTGTAGATGGTGATATTAGATATCTATATTCTTGGATTGATCGAAAAAGACTGGATTTTCAGAGAGCTTAATGAAACTCTAATTATCACAATATATCATAGTAGGATCCATCATCTGACCAAGAATTCCCACAAGAATCTTTCACATCCAAATTGCTTCACATGTTGCTTGGCTTGCAGCCATGTATTTTACTTCTATTGAGCTGAGTGTCACTGGTCTCTTCTTCTTGTAGTACCAAGAAGATGATACGGACCCAACACTAAAAATGCCTCCTAATGTACTCCTCTTGTCTGAAGGAATCCCCACAAAATCTGCATTTATGAAGCCACACCACTTCACTCCCTCAGTCTGTCTGTACCATAGTCCAGACTAGGTGGTGCCTCTTATTGAAAAAAATGTAAGTAGGTTCAAGATTTATACATGCAATTTTGATCTTTGTACTTGTAATGAAAAGAAATATTATTTTTGGAAATCATATGAATGACTTTCTTGCTCACTCCATAGGTCTAGGAAAGTCAACGAGTCAAAATCATGAGCTCTTCTTGAGAATATTTGGAATGTATATGAAGCTACCTAGTGTCTAAGAACATCCCTCCAAGACCAACATAATCCTCTTGAAGACTAGCAAGCAAAACGATGGAAAACTCGGTCACGTTGGTGAGCAAAATAATTTAAAGTGAAGTCATGTCAGCTAGAAAATGAGAAGCAATAGATCACTTGGTTATGTCAGATCATTATGGAGGCATGGCCACTATATATACCCACCTAAGGTCACAGCAAATGGGAGAAACATAATCTTGCATTCTCTGAAGCAACTCAGATAAAAAAAAGGTTTGCAACTTGGCATATCTTGAATAAGTATATTCTCTTATGGGATGATTAGAATCAAAGTCTCGGTGGTGTAGTCACATTGATAGTCTCGGAAAAGGTGCAGTGATGATGATGATCTCAACAATATGATTAAGAGGATTGATGTCTTGGTCTTGGACTGGCTCAGTCATTCAAGGGTCATGTTCTTGGTGTTCATTGTTGGAAATAATACTGAGAGGGGGGGGTGAATCAGTATTATCAGGTCAAATATTCCTTTTCTAAAACCAAATTGTATACTCTACTTCAGTTAATTAAAACCGCGTATATACACAACTATTCAGAAGGAAACCAGCGTATACAAAGCAAACTTTTAATTTACTTTAACTTCCTGATGATAATTGTTAATCTGTGATCCAGAATCAATTAACCAGTAACCAGAGACAGTAAAACAGAGCAGAAAGACAATCACACACAAGAACACAAGATATAAGGTGGAAACCCAATGTGGGTTAAAACCACCTACTGCAATTCGTCTCTATCTTTCTTTAATTAGAAACTTCTGTTTACAATATACTAGTGCAGTCCTTTACCAGTACGCAGGGTGCAACCTGCAGAGAGCTACAATTCTCTCTCATTTTCCAGCTTCTCCTAGAAGGGAGCAACAACCCCCTTTAGCTCTTGTACTAGCCAAGATATAACCTGCGTATACGCGCTATGACTTCACTGAACCTGCATGTATACGCGCCTTCACTTCACTGAACCTGTGTACAGATCTATAAAGGATAATTCACTCTTCCATATATTCAATCACTAATTAACCCATATTATCAGACTTATAAATCAAGCAAGCGCCACATCTAGCAGATCAAAATCATTTAAAGATACAATCATTCAATCTTAAAGATTATGACCCATGAATAGAACTTATCCTTCCTTTTGCGCTAAGGTTCCTCCTTCATTCAGATCCAGATCTGCATCACAACCGAATTACCAATATACCAGCTCTGGCACTTTATCAGATATTCATTAATAATACAGATGATCCTTTGCCACATGATCTCCTTCCTCTTTTATAGTCTTAGGCCTTCCTCAATACCATGGTCCAAAACCATAACATTTCAATACCATGAACCCAAAACTAGGGATCAACACATCTGACGAGACGCCATGGTCCAAACATAGGTTCAATTCCCAAGAAATAACTACCATGGACCAAAAGTATGATCCCCAACATATATGCGCTTTTGTGATGAATAACTCGTGTGTATACGCGCCTTCGTCTAGACTAACCTGCGTATATGTCTTTTTCTTCTTTTTGAGCGCCTGAACTGAGATCTGTTACCAAAGGGAGTTGCCATCAAGGACAACACCTGTGCCATAGCTCCAAACTTGTGCCATAATGCCAACAATCTCCCCCTTTGGACTTGATGGCAACACCTAGATCCTCAATATCATTCTCCCCCTTTGTCATCAAGGGCAAAGGGTTGTGCTCCCCCTGAGTTCATGCTAAAATCTTTGTCTTGTTGTGTTGACCATGCTCCCCCTGACTATAGGCAAGATCTACAAAAAGATGTCCTTCAAGAAGAACCAAGACTTATGCATCATACAAGACCTTCCTATCACCAAAAGACTCAATACATACATCCATCACCCAACCAAGTGGGGATCATCCATCCAACCAAGTGGGAATACATCAAAATATTACATATGATGACCAAATATAGTACATCTTCATCCCAGGCATAGTGGGGAAACCAATATAGGCCGTTACATGACCTTGACACTATAAAAGAAAAGATACATGACATAGAGACGAAATATTTAAACAACAAGACTTATGAAAGTCATCAACACTGATAGCAACAACAACTGTCAATCACCATTCAGATCAGCTACCACGATTTCCTTATGTTCTCCCTCTGCCTCTATTCTACTTGAAATCAACAACAGTTATGAACCAGAATCAAAAGCTTTTAAGATAATGCCAACAATGCATTATTAGAAGATTATCTACTCCCCCTGAACCTATGCCAGATGGTCACTGTCAGACCCACATCAAAATATCTTCAACCAGAACCTGCTCCTTCTGATATCCATCAAACCTCTATATACGCAACTTTCTTTGCACAAACCGGCGTATGTACACGGATCCTCCTCATCCAATGCGTGTACACCATTTTTCTCTGAAATAGACAAGATTTAACAGCAAGATGATACATCAACTACTCCCAGCTTCTGTCTAAGATATTCAAAAGTTTCCCTGGGAAGTGGTTTGGTGAGAATATCAACTACTTGTTCCTTAGAAGGAACATACTCTAATTTAACCTTTTGTTCCAACACTTGTTCCAAGAGAAAGTGATACTTGATCGGTATGTGCTTAGTCTTTGAATGCATGACTGGGTTCTTTGAAATGTTGATTGCACTTGTATTATCACTTAAGATGGAGATAGGTGGTGTACAAGTGATTTGAAAATCCTGCAAAGTCTGCATCATCCATAGAAGTTGGGTACAACAAGATGTAGCAACCACATATTCTGCTTTAGCTGTAGATAAAGCAGTCGAACTATGTTTCTTACTGAACCAAGATACTAATCTGGAACCCATAAAGAATGCACCACCACTTGTGCTCTTCCTGTCATCCACGCTTCCAGCCCAATCTGCATCTGTATAAGCAGGAAGTGTGAGATCTGTATCTCTAGGATACCATAAGCCATAGTTTTGAGTTCCTTGAGGATATTTGAAAATTCTCTTCACTGCCTGAAGATGAGTTTCCTTTGGATTTGCCTGAAATCTTCCAACTATTCCCACTGCATGCATGATGTCTGGTCAGGTACCTGTCAAATAAAGTAGACTTCCAATCATAGATCTATAGGTTGGCTGATGTACTGCTGCTGATTCATCATTTTCACTAAGACTGCATCCTGTAGCCATGGGGGTACATACTGGTTTTGTATCTTCCATGCCATACTTCTTCAGAATCTGCTTGAGGTACTTGGTTTGAGACAAGAAGATACCGCCTTCATTCTGTTGGATTTGTAATCCAAGAAAGTATGTCATTTCTCCAAGCAAAGACATTTCGAATTATTTCTGCATCACCAAGGCAAAGCTTTGACTCATAGCTTCTTCATTGCTGCCAAAGATAATGTCATCTACTTACACAACAAGTATTACCAATTTGTTATTTTCTATTTTGATATAAAGATTGCTATCTGCTGATCCTTTTGAAAAGCCTTGTTGATGAAGATACTTGTCCAAACGATAGTACCAAGCCCTTGGAGCCTGTTTAAGACCATAGAGAGCCTTTTTTAGTCTGAGTACAAGATTTGGATCATTCCCAAGGATGAAACCATCTGGTTGCTCAATGTACACTTCTTCTTCTAAGTCCCCATTCAGAAAGGTTGATTTCACGTCCATTTGAAAAACTTT
>APFE030868579.1:0-26115 GCA_000404065.3 Pinus taeda | reverse complement strand
TTAGTATTTATTTATCTTTTAATTTATTAATTTATTTATATTTTTAATTTTATAGTTAAATTTATTTATTTTTATTTTTTAATTTGGAGTGTTTGTTTTATTAATTTATTTATATTTATAATTTTATTTTTAGAATTTTAAAACAAATTCTCTTTCCATATCTACTACAACTTTTTCTTCATTTCATTTATAATGATATTTTCCTTCATCTTGGATTTCTATAGCCATGAGCATGCAATCATTTGTTCTCTCTTCATCAAAAGGTTGTTCATCCTCATCCTTTGAGGAGTTGTTGTCCTCGAGTATAGAAGCTTTTCTTCTTTTAAGTTTCTTTCATTCTTGACTCTCCTATACTTATCCTTTTCTTTATTATCGTATTCATTATTTCCTTTCTTATGTGGACAGTTAGATGCGTAGTGATCAAATTTTTCCATAATTGAAACATTTGAAAGACAACATACCATTGTATTTGTCAGACCCTCTCTTCAATTTGAGAGCATATTTGGCTTCTTCTTCACCATATCCATAGCTTGATTCTTCTTGATCTTCTTTGGTCTTCTTATCATCTTTAAAGGTTTCTTCCTTTATGTGGATTTGCCTTTTTTGGTTGATCCGTTGTTAACGTGTCGAGGTCTTGCATCTCCTAAAAAATTTATACTTTTACATTAAATTTGGCGGGAATAGACCTTAACACCTTTTTAACTACTATGGAATCATTCACAAATTCATTAAGACATCTTATAGTGTTAACTATTTCATCTACATGAATAAATAATTTAGCTATGTCCTTGTCCTCATTCATCATCAATGATTCAAATTACATCTTATAAACTTGGAGTCTAGTCTTCTTTACCTTGCTATCACCTCCATAACAATTTTCCAATTTATCCCACATCTCTTTGGATATGTTGCAATGCATGAGTTTAGCAAATTTAGATTAAGACAATCCACTTAGGATTGCATTCATTGCTTTAGCATTATAAGAAAACTTGATCTTATCATCTCTTTCAACTAATACATTTGGTTTTTCATAGCCATTCAACATTGCATACCATACATCTACACCAAGGGACATTAGGTAAGTCCTCATTTTTACTTTCCAAAATGAATAATTCATTCCAATGACATCCTGGTTGGCCATGTTTCAAATCTAGGTCTACCTATTAGTGTTAGATCGTTGTTCAAGAAACCTACTCTAATACCAATTGTTGGAAACCAACATAATACTGAAGGGGCGAGTGAATCAATATTTATAAAATATTTAACAATTATTTAGCCAATCAAACACATTCAATTAGAACACAAATGCACTAAACACATAGAGCTTGAACACAAAATATTTACATGGAAACCCATACAAGAGAAAATTGCAAAAATTCCCAATTATAATGTAAATGCAAGCACCAACTTCAGTTTACATCAGATTTTATAGGAACCAACCGACAAGAGGCACCAACCCCTTTTTATTTGCAAGCACCCAGTTACTAGAAGCATAAACTCCTACTTATTTGTAGGAACCAACCTACTAAAGGAACCAAGCCCATGATTTTTACAGACACCAAGATAAAGGAGACTCCAATCCCCATATTTGCAGGCACTAACTTAAATCCCTCTTTCATACATTTTAATCTTAGATCCATAATATTTTTCATTAAATTTTTAAATGGGAAACAATATTTAATCTATGGGCTTCTTTCTCTCTTCCTCTTACTCGAATATGATCTTAGCGATTTAGTTCTACTTTGGATTGTCTACATTTTTTTAGATCAACCAATTCTCTTTTCACAACAACTTCATATTTCAACCACATTGCACACTCTATTACTCCTTAGCGATCGTCTGACCTCTCTATCAAATCTCATGTTCTCTTTAATGCAACAACTTGTGCCAATACTTCGTTTCTTCGTCTTCTATAGGTTTTTTTCTCTTCTCCTTGAACAATTGCCTTCTTCTCATACCCACAAGTTCAACAAGGATGCAATTTTTTTCTCAGTATTTATAGAGCATGGCCTTTATTTACCATGGGTAGTGATCCATGGCATTGAATCATGTTATTGCATCTTGACTAGGTTAGATGACCTTCTTGACTAGTTCAACATGTCACACTCTATTTATGCACATTACTTGCCCATTTATATCATGTTCACATTCTTCAAATAAAATCCTCTTACTCAGATCTAAGCTCTTGTTCAACATAGAAAATCTATATTCATATCTACCATCAACACCCTTTGTGCTCTATTTCCTATCTTTTACAAGCACAAATTTGAGCATATATCCACTTCTCACACTCAAACATCCATGGATGGCCATCTATTTCACATACAACACAAGTTGATATCTACACTCTCTGTTAATAGCTCATTCAACTCCCTTGAATCACTACACTCACTACAAATTTCACGTTCTATGTGTTTTTTTTTCTTTTTATGTGCTTTCATGGTGCGAGAGCTCCTTGCACCTTTCCTTAGAAGTTTTTCACATAACCATACACTATGACTGGGGTGTGGGGCTGCATGCATAAATTTCATTTCTAACTTATCTGGGTTTTGGATAAATTGAGAAGCACATCACCATGTTTACCCTCGGAAGGCCACATGGTTGGATCACATTTTTCTGCGGGGAACCATGACCCACATGAAATCGTGGCCAGTTCATTTGTTTATACTCAATTTCAGGTTTGGGTTCATCATTAACAACTAAATTGTTGCATGAGTTAAGGCCCATATGTCTGAATACTCTACATACTTCGGGAGCCATGATTGGCCAGAACTTTGATTATTCACCTGCTTCACCTCCATATCATGAACACTTAGATAACTTGCTGCACTTTTAGATTCTAGGATAACCTGGTAAGGGCCTTTTAGACGTTGGTCTTCTGGGCTACCTTTTGGAATAATACGGGAAAATTAAAATACACAGGAATATTCCATTAAAAGAGTACCTTGGTATGGATCTCAAGGCCTAAGAGTTTGCCACGTATATGCTCTTTGAACCAATAAGAACTCACCACCTGCCTTTGTACCATGCATTACACCTTGCCACATGTATTTCTAGTCACCTAACATGTGTCACACATCAAACGTCCACTTGTCCACTCAAAAGTGTCAAAACCAAGTGTCACGTGTCATCACCTCGAGGCTTCCATGTCATTGTTTGAGCCACATCACTGCCACCCATCCCTTCCATCTTGCGCCATGTGTGTGAAACTGTGATAATAGGGTACACTTGTTGTTTAAATCTATGGAATTTGGATCCAACCCATTCCTTAAGCGGTACCTTGTTGCACTCCCAAAGGCCTGGATTCCTAGATGCCTTGGTGCATCCTGGATGGGTTTGGAAGCATATATTCCTTGGTGGTTCGAGTGAGTTTGTGAAGCTTGGATTTCCTACCAAAGGCTAGACTACTTCACTTCAAACTCAAGTTTCTCTTCATTCTTGGGAGTTAGACAAAGTTTTATATACCATTGGAAATCTCTTTGAAAGGGATATCTAACTAGAAAATTTCCATGTTGTTTTGAATAAGGAAACTATAGGAAAAATCCTTGCAAAGATACACTACTCAGGCTACACATCCAACAATCAACAAACATGCTAGACTTCCAACACTAAGGAATTAAAAAAAACTTTAGATATATAATGATGATGTCAATGACAATGGATACTTAACAAGATCCCACTAAACTTGACAACAATGACAAAAAACTCCTAACACACTAAAATTTGTCATCGAAGTGTTGGAAAGCTTTTGGATCTCCAAAATGGTCACCACCTAAGTCCATGTTACATGCCTTTGGTGGCATACCTTGCAACCTCAAGGGATTTTCCTAGTTTTCCTATTGAGCTTAGGGTAAAATGATATCAATTGAAGTTAAAGGAATCAATGCCCCATTAGATTATAATCTCTTACTTTGTAAAATATTGTTCTATGTCATGACTACTATTGTCTCATTCATCTTCCAGGTCATGATGGATCCCTATTAGGGTAACATAATCATTATCGACTAATTGACCTTTTGCATGATCAACTTGCTTTTCCATGACAATCAATCACTATATTTTGTAGGAGACTCCCTTTTGATACTAAAAGCATTGGAGAAGGGATGTTCAAAGACTCTTTGTTAATGGGAACATTTTCCTTGACTCCTCCTGATAGGTTGCAATCTGACAACACTATTAACATGATCACATATGTCACCTATGACTCCTATGGGTCCAGTGACCCTTGTAAAATACCTTCTCCATCAAACATCAACAATGTATAGCGATAGCATGCCTTTGATCCTGGTCGAACTTGCTTACCAAGCTATCAAAATGCAACTGCTGACCTTGAGCCAAGCCTCTCACATGCTGTGGAGCTTGATGCTTATTCCTTGCTTGCATGGGATGTCGATCATTCAATTTCCAATGACTTCCTTGATACGATGATGCCATTGTCAGTCTAGTTTATAGACATAAGTTAGGCCATAATATTCATATCAATTTGATGTTCATAAACTTAGACGCACACTACAATAAATAATGAGTTAGATTAGATTAGCTGCCACTTCTAGGTTGAATTAAAATCGAAAGTCAAAACTAACTACTAAGTCAAAGAAACATGAAACACAACTCTATTCTAATCACATGGGCTTGAAATCTAAAACACACTTACTTATTTTATGAACACTTTGAACTAGGCATATACTGAGACTTCTCACACAAGTCAAAGTTCTCTATGTAATCATGTTCAAAATATCAAGTTTACACTCAAGTAATTGGAAATGAAGATGGTAATGATTTTTTAATCCAAGAGATTGATTAATGCACTAGGGCCTTCCTTTTCACTAAAGTCAAGAGGACATTTCAATACTATTTTAGTTAGTCTAATAATTTTACCTAGTACTAATTAAGAGGCTAAGAATGCATTGTGACCTTTCCCATTTGTGAGAGTGAAAATGGGTGGTCACTCATAGTCTTCTACTCATTCTATTAACTAATATGTTCCACACCATGAATCTACTCTAAGAAAATGATCCAGGTGGATATTAGTGTCCACCCACCTGTTCCACCTAGACCTCCAATTGGTTTCATCAGTTTCCTTGATTATAGCAGTGTTTACTATTTTAGGAGTTTTTTGGGTCTTGAACTTCTGAAGCTGTTTTTATCCCCTAAATGATGTTTTTTTAGGTCTACAATAGGCCCATGCATGGGCCTACTATTATGGGCCTATGGAAAATCTTGTAGTACTCAAATAGATATTTCCAACAAGGTATTGTATGCACCAAACACAGATCACATGCCCAAGTTACGACCCCAGGAAGTTTGTTTCCCAACTAACCCTAATGGGGTCCACAAACTCTTTATGTTCCATCTCCCAATGTTAGGGTTTTGGTTGTTTAGGGTTTTCCCTTATTGTTCAATAATAAAAATCCCCTTGAGCCTCATTGTAACACCATTTAGAGGCACGTAGCCACCACATCTCTTCTCAGAGATAAGATACCATCGCCTGAGCTAGTTTATTTCCATTTTGTATGCAGTCGTATTTCAGTTATTTGATATTAATGAAATGAAGTTTTATTTCTGTTGCATCTATGTGTTTATGTTTGTATATGTATTTTTTTGTGTTCCTGTATAATTCTGGATCGATGGTATCAAAGCAGTCTGCTCTTTATCTGTTTTTCTTTACATGTCCCCAATGAGGTCAGGGTATAATGAGTTAGGGCTCAAACTAGTTTAACCTTTATAAGACCAACCCCACAAACCCCGACAACCTCCCATGGTGGCAGAAAAGAAATACGAGGGGGCATGCGACCCTTTCAAAATATTTCTCCAAGAATCCCTTGAGTGATAAAGAAATGCAATGATGGATAACTTTGCCGAGATCCTTTGGCGACTACCCATAGATGATGCATCTTCATCCAGTAGCCACCACTTTGTTTAAGGTACAAGTCAACTTTGATATTCCCATATTTGAAAGTTAGATAGATGCATATGTAGTAGATAGATGGTTAAATCTGTTGGAAGGATATTTTCGGTTCATGACTTTTCCAATCGGGAAAAAAAATATGTTTTCACATCTCTAAGCCACCCCTCATGTCAAGGAATAGTGGGAAATCTACTGTGAACAGAAGGATGAGAGGGAATCCTCACTATTTTTAGCCACGTCCACTTGGAATTCTTTCTGAGATGCCATCAAGGAATAATATTACCTGTGAGGAGCTATGAAGTTAAATACATAAAGTAGACCATGCTGCGACAGGGAAGGGATCAAAACATGCCATAGTTTATGAATATTTTTCATACCCTTCACATGAAGTTGGGTACCAAGGATTATGAGAGGCACTTGGTACTCAAGTATCGTGACTATCTACACAAGTAAATCTAGGATGAGATGGAGTTCTTGAACATCACATCGCTTAGCACCACCTATCGATATGATGTCAAGATTGAGCCAAAATTTAAATAGAAGAAGAATTACTTTGGATCTGTGAATCTGAAGCAAGGGAAAGGCACCCTCAAACCACATAAAAAGGGGCAAATCCAAGGAGGGGCAACCTAGGAAAACCCATCAAAGCTTCAAGCAAATGACAACACCACGAAGACAAAGAATTAAATAAGGAATGGTGTGAGTTCCATAAGAGCCCCACTCACAACAAAAGTGAGTGTCGAGCCAAGCAGTCACTGGTGGCCGAGTTGAAGGCTTCTCAATCAGATGCATATTCTGACTCTGAGGAATAACCCAAAAAAGGGAATGATAATGGGAAGAATATTATTGATGTGGAGCCCAGTACCACTGTTGCCACCACAAAGATCTAGAAATTGAGCGTGAAGATCCAGAGGAGGGGGAGCAGATCTTTCACTCGTGGATGCGGGTGAAGGGTTCCCTGTTCTAGTCCATTCGACAATGGAAGCCAAAAGAACCTCATTTCAGGAGAGGTTGTGAAGCAGTTGGACCATACCACACCTGCAGTCGGGTGGCTTCACCAAGGACAAGATCTCTGTGTCAGCTAGCAGTGTCGCCTTCCCTACAACATCAAGCCCTTCACACATGAGGTATTGTGTGATGTTTCTCTTCTTGAAGTTTGTGATGTATTATTAGGACAACCATACTTGTGGAAGCGTCATGTTGTGTACGAGTCTAGGCCTCACACTGTTATCATTTCTTTGGGCAATAAGTTATATAGGATACCTGAGGTAGCACCACCTATCTCCATCTCTTTAATTACGTGTGAATATCAAAGGGAACCAAATCCACAAATATTGAGATTTTGGAGGAATCACTCTTTGCAAGGGAGCTACCCTCAACTACGTTTTGTATAAATAAACCATCCAAAAGGCTCATTAGCATTCAATTTTTTTTTTTTTTTTTTTTTTTTTTTTTTTTTTTTTTTTTTTTTTTTTTTTTTTGCAGCTAGGAGCAACTACTAAGAGCCTCGTGCTTAACATTGTTATCATCTTTCATATGATGCATGTGACTCTTATTGTTTTTTAATGGGAATTTCCTGTTAGTTTGTCATGAAGTTCATTTAAGACCTTTCTGGAATGAAAGGATTCCAAAAATTTCAGCAAAACACTATTATGGTACTTTCAAAACATATCTCCATGGATCAATTGATAAGAAGAGACTTTTAATCTGATGGTCCTTCTCTATTTTTCTAATAAGTGTGAAGGAAAATTTCCTTGTTCAAGATATTTCTTCAATTCGACATACCAAGATGATGCTGCACTAGGTGGGGGTGTAGAATCAATATTATACATCTCAATCTTCCTCTTTGAACCTATCATTTCTTCTTCATGTGGATCTACTACTTTGGAAGAAAGATTACATAGGACATGATGAGTTATCTTGAACTGAAGATCAGATTCTTATAAACAGGCCATCTAAGTGACTCTGCATTCTCCTAGTTCGTGTTGTACAAATAGAGATATCGCTGCAGCATAAGGAACAAACACTATGACATGATGTTTAATAATATAAGGTCTAAAGTGCTTAACAACCTTATACACAATGTAAGCTTGATTTTCCATATCAAGATAATTAATCTCCGATCCTTGCATGCCTGTACTCATAAAGAATATAGATCATTCATTTCCTTGGTCATTCTTTTGATTCAAAACGATCACTAGCGAAGAATCAAAAGAAAAAGTATAGAGAATGAAATCCTTGTCAAAATTGGGGTTGTAGAGAGTGGGAGCTTAAACTATAGCTTTCTTGATACATTCAAAGGCTTCCTTCTCCTTTTGGTTTCATTTATACATCTCATCCTTCTTGATCATATCTTGTAGTTATTTTATGATTTGGGCATAATCTAGAATCAACTTCCAAAGGAAAGTAATTTTTCCCAAAAATGATTGCATAACTTTCTTATCCTTTAGATACATGATATGAGTGATGGATTTGACAAATTTAGGGTCATTAATAATAATACTCTCCACAATAATGTATCTTATTCATTTGCTTCAGACATGAAAAAAATGATTTTCTTAGGATTGAACGATATTTCGTCTTTTTTGTAGTGCTAAAACATTTGTCTCAAATGACGTAAATGATCTGATATTTTCTTTGAGAACATTGTGACATCATCGAGGTATACCACCACACTTTGACCAATCATCCCTCTAAACATAATATCCATTTTTCTTTGAAATGTAACTCAAATGTTAATAATTCCAAAGGGCATACATCTAAATGTGAAGGTCCTCCATTTGGTTCTGAAAGTAGCCTTCAATATATCTATCTCAACAACTAGTACTTGGTTATAGCCAGAAAATCCATCAAGTAAAGAGAACATCTCGAACCCTAAAATCCTTTACAGGATATATTCCATGGAGGGAATTGGGTTTTTATCTTTATTTGAAACCTTATTGAGATTTTAGAAATCAACACACAAGCATATCTCTCCATATTTTTTCTTACAAAACGAATTCGAGACCCACGTCAAATGGTTGACTCTAAAAATAATCTATGTATACAAAAAATTATTTAGTTCTTTCTGTATGACAAGCTCAAGTGTCGGATGTTCCTTTCTTTTTTTTCTAAAAAGGCTTAATCCCATCTTTGATCAAAATGACATACTGAATTATATGAGTATCATATGTCTTTAGGTCTTTGTATGTCCAAGTAAAAATGTCTCGATATTGTTTAAATAATTGAATGCAAGCTTGTCTCTCCTCTGGGAAGCAACAAGTACCGAGGTTGATGAAATTGGGGCCTGCCTCTATTTTGAGATTGATTTGTTCATGAATTAACATAGAAATTTGTGTCTTGGTATTGGGAGGTACTTTAAACTGATTTTGCAAGTCAAATAACTTCTTGAGTGACACAAAACCTTTGGGCATTGGGTTTCCCTCTCGTGCGTTAGATATTTCTCCCAAGGCTCTATCATGTTCTTCCTCATTTATAGCCACATATTTGAATATATCCACATTGGCAAGGAAGTCCAATATTTGTTGAACATTGTTGAAAATGTGCATGTTAGTTACATTATCTGGGACAATAGGTTTATAAAGCATTCAATTGAAAAACCATCCCTAAGGGGTGTAAACCTAGAATTGGAATTAACTAACATGTCGACTGCGGAATTATTAATTCTTGGGACTGGTTTAATATCAAATTCTTTAAATGCATAAATTAATCACCATACCTCTTGTTGGTAGTTTTCAAATGAGGTGAAATGGAACGAATAGTATTGAATACCTATTTAGTGATAATATCTCAGTCACCAATTACCTTGAGACATTCTACCTTCAAGTCAATGGCTTTCTTTAGTCTAATAATCAACACCTCATATTATGTAGTGTTTTTAGAACATTCAAATTCTAAACGACAAGAAATTAGAAATTTATTCTTTTTGGGATCCATTAGGATACAACCCGCATCAGCTCCATCCTATGTTTTTTTATCCTTCATAATAAAATGTCCATATGTACTTTATTAGTATCTAGGATAAAATTATTTACATTTACCACCAGTTGGAGGACAAGGAAGGAGTTCCAATTGTGTATCTAATGAGACTGGTGAAGGCATGGCTTGGTAGTGACCAATATCATATTCCAAAAAATAGTTCCTTAATTCTTCCTGAGCGATATTGATCAGTCCATTAGATGACTCTAACTCAGTAATTGTATACTTCATGTGTGGCTCACTATTAACCCTAATCTGATTGTTCCTTCCTTCGCATGGGAGCCACAAATGAGAATAATTCAAGGCAAAGTACCCTTGAAGTTCACTAGACCAGTCTTTGCTCAATAGAAGCCCATATGCCTCACAAATATCAAAAACCATAATTTTGATGAACTGATGAACCCTTGAGTCAGAAGATAATATAATTAGCATGTTGTTAAGCTCTCCCACAACTTGAACCCGATATATGTTAAGTTGGATGATCTTGCATATGTTTTCTTCGGTTTAGCATTAATATTTTTTAAAACATACCAAGACATAACATTTGTAAATGCATTGGACTCAACTATAAAATTATGCACATTGTAATTGAAGATCTCAAATGTCAATAAAAAGGGAGTTACTATAGATTTCAAATTAACATTTTGAGGATTAACATTGGATTCAATATTTATTGAGCCTTTAGACTGACTAGAGGAAGAAGTATTAAAAGAAGAAGAAGATTTGGGTTGAGGGAAAGGATTCAAAAGTCTTCATAATTAGCTCCCTTTGAACAAACAACTTGGCTATCTCAAAGAGTGATATATTCACTCAGACTTTCTTTAGATCTTCAATGATGTTATATCCTATATTGTAAGGAACATTCTCATCCTTGGAACTCTGGTTTGAGGGCATTGGTTGAGAAGGTTTGTGAGTTCCTTTAGGAGTATTATAATTACTTTATCACTCCTTGACGTACTCTTCGAAGCTTAAATGATTGAATATTTTGGAGTTGAAGTTTGGGCAGGGCCTTTCGAATGCAATATCCTTCTCAACAACACCTTCTTATTGTTGTCCAAAGTAGGTTCAGCCACTAGACCTTTACTCCTCAAATTGTAAGTCTTAAGAGGGTTAGCGGGAGGATTCTCTCCAACCAAAGCTTCCCTAACTGACTAAGACTCACTGTCTCTTACAACTTCAAACACTGTTACAGATGAGCCAACATTATCTTTAGGCAGAGAGAACTCTTCTTCCTCTTTCAATTGATCATCTTAGTCTTCAATTATTTGATCATCGAGCACTTTATTTACCATTGTGGTCATATTGTGCAGCCATTGCGGGCATGTTTTCTCAAAATGAGGAGCTCGGTGAAAAGTGAAATAATTGTCCATGGATAATTATTCCACGTTAAGATTCACTTTTAAGATTTACATTTATTTAGCCAGTTTATTACTACTCTTGAAAAAATGCTTGAAATACTACTACCATAAGAGTTCTCACTTTTCTTTATTTTAAAATCAGATACCTCGTTAGTTAGTTTCTTGAGAGGTTTTGCTAAACTTTCAAATTTGAATGCATCATTATCACTAGACTTACTAGATGAAGCATGATATATCTTACTAGTATCCTTGGGTTCATCTTGGACCTCATGTGCTCCAATTGTGATCATATCCTTCTCAATGGAAATGGATTCAACAAAATTCTCAGTCAAAGTAGTTTATGTTGCCCTCTTAATGAACATAATAACGTTATATGGAAATGATGAAGTGTAGTAATCAATCGCGATATAATCATGGGAGGCACATCATTCAAAAATGTGTTCAGAATAACAGTGAAATGTTGATTGAATTCTTTGACCTTTTCTTTCTTCCGCATCTTCAGCTAGCTTAACTCCTTGAGCAACATTGTAGTCATTTTCTCTTCAACAAACTTTTCGAGGAAATATTTTCTAAACTCATCCCAAGTCCCAAGAGATGCCACAAGAAGATTATACCATACAATAGCTTTATTCTCAAGATTATATGGGAGTAATCTAAAAGAAACATCCTCATGCTGCAAATTCGTAATCCTTAGTGACAAACAAAAATTATTAATGTGGTCTTATACAAAAATTCCTTTGTCCAAGTCATACTTAGTAAGATTATTTTCAAGATGGCAGAATAAGACATGAAAAATACCTTGAATATCAAGAGCGGATTGTTCCATCCAGGCTAGAGGATATGGTTAATTATCATCCATTTTGTTGCTATCTTCATTACTTTCTGAATCATATTCCAAGCCTTCATTACTGTTCAACAAATTCCCTTCATTCCTTAAATTTTGTTCGTCCTCCAATCCTCCAACGTGTTGAGGGTTCTCAGAAGGTCCCCGTTTTTCACCCTTTAAATTTTCCCCTACAATATTCTCTCATTCAATGTTCTTAGAACCAACTTGAATTTCAGTTCCTTATTTTGATTTTATTTCTACTACATCTACTAAATCATCCAAAGAAATGTTAACGAGTTCTTGAACTGGAATAACTAATACACCTTGGCAGGTTGTCTTTGGTTAGGTCATGTGTTTATGGGGAAGGAAATATGTAATAGGGAGAATTACAATATGCTTGGTGTATTCATGAGTAATAGGGCACAACGATATTAACTTTTCATAGGTGACTTCGTACACTAGATTGAGAATGTGTAAGGGGAATTCAATTTCGGGAATTTCCCAGGTAAGAGGAGTTGGAAAATGGGAACGAGGTTGATTACTTTCTTGTTCAGAGACTTCATGGAAATAACGAGGATTTATACCATCCATACATTATAACCCTCCTTCTAGCACCAAATATGTTGACGGAAATATTTTGCTAGCAACATTTTGGGGATATCCCCTGTGAAATTTCCCAAATAGACTCTACATTGTTTGGGTTAGGAGTTCGAACTAGTATGTGGGCCTGATTGCCACCATATCACTTAAATATTTTTTTTGGGATAGGATGAACAAAAAGCGTTAGAAAATGAATAAAGATTTTAATAAACACAAGTTAAATCAGCTTTATGGAAACCTTACATATGAGATACTATGGATACTATGGATACCACAACAACTCAATAACATGACATGAATCTTAAAGGAAGAAATGTTAGCATAACTTCAATTAAGACACATGTATAAAGAGAAATATTTATTTATCAATTATGAATTAGATCCTAATCTACAACAAACATGAAAGCATGTAAAATCATACAATCCCATGCATGATATGTGCTTTAAAAAATAAATAAATAAATAAAGTTGTTAACATAAACACACGGAAACAAAATATATACCATCAAATCATTGAAAGAATAGTTTCATAATGCTCAAGAAAACATGTAAGGAATTGCATGCTTGGGCTCAAATAAATTCTAAGATTAAGTTGAAATATCCACTATTCCATCACACACAATTCCCATGAAATCCATTAGTGGAGATGCAAAGCCACTGTTTGAATTCTCAAAAGTTTTTAAACTCTTAAAACAATATGCACAAGTTAAGTCCAAAAATGAAGGTCCTTTACATCTAGCCACGAGGGTTTATTTATAGAAGGTTGAGTGACTTTTCAACTACCATGACCTTTCACCTACCCTCATGATTCTTCAACTTCCACATGAATTTTCACATTCCATATGAGTCACTATTCTAAATACTAATTTACTTTTAAAAAAGTACATAAAAATGGAAGAAACAAGACATTCTCAATCAACTAGCCTAGTGATGGAAAGTTCAGGAGCCTCTACTTGTAGGTCATGAACCAAATATTCTTACCAATTTTTGTATCCACCTGCAATCATCGAGATCTTGTCTTGTAGTACATCCCCATGCCTTGTTGTTGGGTTGTGTTATATTCTTTCCATGACTAGCCCACGTAGTTAATCAGGGGGTTAGAGGGGAGGCGAAGCCCCCCTTCGTTGTGCTGATTATGTAGCAGAGGGGTCACAAGGGGTTTGAGGTGTACCCGTAACCCCACTTTATGGGGTCTAGGGTGGCGCCCTGGAAAATTTTGGTTTTGGACCCTATGTTAGGTTGGGCGGACCCACCTATGGTTTTGTGCATGATTTTCACACCTGTTTTTTGGACGTGATGGTTTTCGGTCCATGGTATTGGACGTGATGGTTTTCAGTCCATGGTATTAGATGCTTCGAAATGTATAAATATGTATTATAACATTGAAAGGAAAATAATGAAAAATCAAACTGGTACTCCCGGTTTTGGGATCCAGGGGAAATCTTTTTGTATATGTGTTTTATATGTTATGCTCTCGCATTGTTTATTTTCTATGTTTTAGAATTTGTATGCAGGTAATTTCTGTATGGGGTTAAAACCTACATTTGGTATCAGAGCAGATTTGGCTTCAAGGGGATGCCTTTTTTGCTGAGGGGTTTCGCTCGGGCCTGTGGTAGACCCTGTTCAGTGGGAGATCTGCGAGATCGATTTTGGTGGTGAAGAAGATGGTGAGCAGCGGAAAGATAGAGATTGAGAAGTTCAATGGTCAGAGTTTTGAGTTGTGGAAACTCAAGATGGAGGATCTGTTGGTGGATAAGATCAGTGGATCGCGGTAGATCCGGGTACTAAATCAACAAGAGTGACCGATGAAGAATGGAAGAAGTTGGATCGGAAGGCAAAGATCACAATACGATTGTGTGTCTCAGATTCAATATTGCTTAATGTATCAAGGGAAGCTATGGTGAAGGCTCTGTGGGACAAGTTAGGGACTTTGTACCAATCTAAGTCTCTGGTGAATAAACTATTCCTGCGGGAAAAGCTGTATAACCTGAGGATGAAAGATGGAGACTCGGTGACAGAGCATCTGAATGCATTTAATACTGTGGTAAGTCAGTTATTATCTGCTGATATTAAAATTTTAGATGAAGATAAGTGCATCAGTTTGTTGTGTTCTCTACCAGACTCGTGGGATAGTCTGGTTATTGCAATAGGTAGCAATGCAACTGCTTTGCAGTTGATGAAATAGTCTCAGTCTTGCTGACGGAGGAGATGAGACGGAAAAATATGGACAACTAGAATGGTGATGCCTTGTCTCTACGACGACGGTCCCAGAACAGAAACAAAAATAAGTCATCGAGTGGGAGATCTAAATCTCCAGGAAAACCTGTAAAGGTGGTGTGCTGGAAATGTGGAAAGGAAGGCCACTTCAAAAGGGACTGTAAATCTAAGGCTCCTGGTAAAGGAAAGGGATCTGACGATGCTCCTTCTTGCAGAGGCGAAAACCACCTTAGATGAAGGTGGGGATGTGCACTTGGCTTCTTCAAGTACACATGTAGATCATGAGGCATGGTTTATTGACTCAGGTGCATCCTTTCACTTCACTCCCCATAGAAAGTGGTTCTGCGAGTATGATAAATACGATGGTGGTGATGTCTTCTTAGGGGATGATTGGAAGGCTAGATTCATTGGTCGCAGAAAAGTAGAGTTGAAGCTACAAGGTGGAATGGTTAGAACACTTCCAGGTGTTCTACATATTCCTACATTGGCCAGAAATCTGATATATGTAAGCAAGCTGGATGATGCAGGTGTAAAAATAGTGTTCGAGAAGGATACCTGCAAGATGGTTCAAGGAGCACTAGTATTGATGTGGGGAGTTCGGATTAGAACTCTATACAAGATACAAGGTAGCACTGTTATTAATGGGTGTAACAATTCTGTGGTTCCTAAAAGTGGAGCAAAAAATCTAGTGGTCTATGGAGAGAAGACCATGTTGTGGCATCAAAGGCTTGGACATATTGGAGAAAAGGGCCTTCGAATACTTCATGGTAAAGGTATGGTAGAAGGTATGAGTAATAGCTCTCTGGATTTTGATTTCTATGAAAATTGTGTATATGGGAAGTAGAATTGGGTAAGTTTCCCCTCTGGTGGTAAGAGGGTGAAACAAACATTAGAGCTTGTGCACAATGATGTGTTTGGACCTGTGAAGGTTCCATCACTAGGTAAGTCTGTGTACTATGTATCATTTATATATGAATTCTCAAGGAATACATGGATATATTTCCTTAAGAATAAATCTGAAGTCTTTGACAGGTTTAAAGAATTTAAGGCTCTGGTGGAAAACCAGACAGAGAAGAAGATAAAGGTGTTGAGGACAGATAACTGTGGAGAGTTTTGTAGTAAGGAATTTGAAGAATTCAGCAAGAAGTGTGGTATAGCATGACAGAAGACTACTCCATATACACCTAAGAAAATGGAGTTGAAGAAAGAATGAACAAGACGTTGATGGAAAGGGCAAAAAGCATGCTAAGTGGTATTGGGTTAGGACAAGAATTCTAAGTAGAGGCAGTGGAGACAACATGTTACCTGGTCAATAGATCACCTTCATCAGTGTTGGAGGATAAGACTCCACAAGAGGTATGGACTGGTAAGAAACCCTCTCTTTTACATCTAAGGATATTTGAATGTGATGCATATGTACATGTTCCAAAGGAGAAAAGAACCAAGTTGGATAGTAAATTTGAAAAGTGCATCTTTATTGGGTATAAGGATGGTTTAAAGGGTTATAAGCTTTGGAACCCAGTAACAAGGAAGGTTGTGTACAACCGAGATGTGGTGTTGAGAGAGGTGAAAGATGTTATTAAACATGAAGTCCCTCAAAGGAACCTGAGAAGATAGAGTTTGAGCTAAAGGAGGAAGAATCAGACTCTACAACAGAGGAGGAATCAGAAGATGAAGAACCATAAGCTCCAAGTGTGAGAAGATCAATTCCAGAAAGAAGGTAGTGAGAAAGGTATAGTCCATCTGCTTTCAGTTCAAATTTTGATTTATCTATTACTGATGATGATACCAGAACTGTGAAGGGAATAGTAGATTCAGAGGATGGAAAACTCTAGAAAGAGGCCATGGTTGATGAAATGGCATCTTTGCACAAAAATAAGGCTTGGGATCTGGTGGAGTTGCCGGCTGGAAGGAAACCCATTGGCAGCAAATGGGTGTTCAAGAAGAAGACAAATGTAGAAGGAAAGGTGGAGAAATACAAAGCTCAGTTGGTAGCAAAAGGTTATTCCTAGGTGCCGGGAATTGATTTTGGTGATATTTTTTCCTCTGTTGCCAAGGTAGCTTCTATTATTACTTTTATCTGTTGCTACTTCTTTTGATTTTGAGATAGAACAGATGGATGTGAAGACAACATTTCTTCATGGGGATCTGGAAGAGGAGATCTACATGAAGCAACCTGAAGGTTTTGCGTTGAAGGGTAAGAAAGAACTGGTATGCAAGTTAAAGAAGTCTCTGTATGGGTTAAAACAGTCACCAAGGATGTGGTATCAGAAATTTGATACATTTATACGGGGACTTGGCTTCACCAGAAGAAAAGCAGATTATTGTGTGTATTTTAAATTAATTGGTGACCGTGTTATTTATCTGGTCTTATATGTGGATGATATGTTGCTGGTTGGAAATGACAAAGAAATTATCCAGGATTTGAAGACCCAATTGTCCTCCAAATTCGACATGAAAGATCTTGGTGCTGCAAACTATATTTTGGGCATGGAAATTAAAAGAGATCGGGAAAAGAGGAAGCTCTGGTTAAACCAGAGGAAGTATGTCGAGACAATACTGCAAAGGTTTAATATGCAAGATAGTAAACCGGTGAAGGTTTCTATTCCTGTAGGTGTGAAGTTATCTGCTGAACAGTGTCTCAATACACAAGAAGAGGAAGAGGACAGGTCTCGTGTTCCATATGCAAGCACAATCGGTAACTTGATGTATGCAATGGTCTGTACTAGACCAGACATTACACATGCAGTGGGATTATTGAGCAGATTTATGTCAAAACCAAGAAAAGAGCATTGGACAGTAGTGAAGCGGGTTTCAGGCATTTATGTGGCACTAGGGATTATGGTTTGTGCTACCAAGGAAGACCAAGATTGGATAGAGTGTTGGATATTTGTGGCTTTGTTGATGCAGACTGGGCTAGAGATCTGGATCAGAGAAGATCTACAAGTGGGTATGTGTTTAACCTATGTGGAGGTGCAGTCAGTTGGATGAGTAAGAAACAGTCTATAGTGGCACTATCAACCAAGGAGGCAGAATACATGGCAGCCACTCATGTATGCAAGGAAGCAGTTTGGTTGCAGAGATTATGTTCAAGTATGGGCTTAGTACAAGGAGCTATAAGGATAGACTGTGACAACCAAAGTGCAATTTTATTGGCAAAGAACCCTGCTTATTATTCAAATACAAAACAAATTGATGTTCAGTATCACTTTGTGAGGGGTATGATAGAAGACAAAAAGGTGTTGCTGGTAAAGGTGGACACTTTGAATAATACTACAAATGCATTGACAAAATCTGTGAGCTCTGAGAAGTTATCTTGGTGTAGAGAAACAATGGGCATTGCAGGGCTGGATAAATGACTAAGCTCTCTTTTGGCCCCCTGCGGAAATAAAACAACAAGTGGGAGAATGTTGGGTTGTGTTATATTCTTTTCACGACTAGCCCACATAGTTAACCAGGGGGTTAGAGGGGGTTGGAGCACCCCCTTCGTTGCGCTGATTGTGTAGCGAGGGGGCAGCGCTCTAGGAAATTTTTATTTTGGACCCTATATTAGGTTGGGCGGACCTACCTATGGTTTTGTGCATGATTTTCACACATGATTTTGGATGCTATGGTTTTCGGTCCATGGTTTTGGACACAATGGTTTTGAATCCATGGTTTTAGATTCGATGGTTTTCAATCCATGGTATTGGATGCTTCAACATGTATGAATATGTATTGTAACATTGAAAAGAACATAATGAAAAATCAATCTGGTAGTCCTGGTTTTGGTATCTAGGGGAAAATCTTTGTGTATATGTGTTTTATGTGTTATTCTCTCACATTGTTTTATTTTTGTGTTTTAGAATTCGTATGCAAGAAATTTCTGTACCGAGTTAAAAGCTACAGTTACCACCCCAGGAAGTTGATGTACCAATTTACCCAAATGGGGCCCACAGTTTGGTGTTTCATCTTCTAGGGTTAGGTTTTTGGATGTTTAGGGTTTTCCATTCTTTCTCAACAATAAATAGGCCTTCAAGCCTCATTGTAACACAGTTCAGAGGCATGTAGCTGCCACATCTCTTCTCATAGATAAGCTACCATCGCCCTAGCTAGTTTATTTCCATTTCTGTTTGTAAGCATATTTCAATATTTTACAGTAATGAAATGAAGTATTAGTTCTGCTGCATCTCTACATGTGTGGTTATATCTATAATTTGTTGTGTTCTTGTTTAAATTCGGATCACAAGCACATTACCAATACGAACAAAAACATCCTCGAACTAGTACTGCAGAGGGAGCCCAGGCAGCTTAACCCATAATGGTCCTACACCGATCTGTTCTCCCTCAGGGTCAAAAAGTGGGCTCTAGTGCTTAAGCATGACTCAAGCCATTCCAATATGCCAATATTTGGCAAGTACCCAGTTGGTATAATCCTCCTGCAGGAAATGGAGTCCAAACCATCTATGAGCCAAAGTCTGCACCTCAAGGAGATCCTTGAAAATATTGCCCCAAATCTCCTTGACCCGAAGTCTGAGCCACTCAGCTGAATAGGCTCGACCCCAAACCCTACCCACCAGTACCTTGCCAGCTGTGTTGACAATTTCACCCAGAAGTCCTAGGATGGGTGACCTCCTGGGAAGTCCTGGTTACCGGGTGCAAGCCCCGGAAGTGATGATTGATGCTATGGGATTTGTTCTCCACATTTCACTAGTTTCAATCCCACTTCTTCACCCCTGTGAGCATCACCCAATGCAATGAGTGCTAAGTGAGCTATTCAAAAATCGTGAGAAATTAGTCAGTTATGACTACCTCTCATGGAAATGGTCATACGTGAATGACTTACTTAACGCAGTTGAATCCCAAAATGATATCTAATTTCACCCATGTTCAACCCTTCCCCAAATTTGAGGGTCAGGTCCTTACCAGAGGCCTTCACACACTTGATCTTCCTTGTACCCAATCTAGGCGCAGTCGGATGGTCCTACGAAGGGTCCGGAGTGCCCTGTTTCTCCCGCTGATGATGCTGCACAGAGTGCCGAACTTTAATGACCGAGGTCTCAAAGCATCTAGAAGGGATGAAGGAGGGGGTTGTGGCCGCTACAAAGGTGGAAGGAATGATTGGCTCTAGCAGGGTGTGCCCAAGCTTAGAGATGTTACCAGCCACGGAGGCGAGCACGAAAGACGGTGAGTGGGACAAGTCCCTGGCAGGCGAGGGTTCAAAAGGAGGGGAGGATGATGAGCATGCAGTACGCAGGTGGAGGGTCATCGGTGAGAGCAGAGGGCAATCAAGCTCTGGGGAATCAATGGAGAGGGCAACGAAGGGGAGACTGGATGAAGATGGCCCAGGGAGAGTAATGGTGGGAGGTGAAACATAAAGGAGTGTTTCAAACGGATCTAGGAGATCAGCAGATGAAAAAGCTGGTGTAGGGTTAGGGCTTTGCCAAATAGGGACATAGGGGTTAGGGTCGGCAGAATAATCCACCTCTTCTAACTCCATGTACGACATATTTCAACAATCCCGGCGAAAGCGAAAGGCAACAGTGACAACAATGAGCATGGAGGGAAGCTAGTAGTTGACGGAGAGTGACAGCGCGCGCCTGCAGAGGTCAAATGGTTAACGACAAACCATAATTCCTATCCGTAACCCCTGCTTGGAGTGATCGCTTGTGTTCATGATTCATATTAGTAATTATGATATTTCAAAGCTTCTTATTTAAACTTAAGTAGTAAACCTATAATAAATTTTATATATATAACATGTTAAATAATGTTATATATATATATATATATATATATATATATATATATATATATATATATATATATATTCAATAAAAATAAGAATTTTTATAGAGAGATATAAAATTTATATATAATATAAATATTACTATTGAGAACTAACATAGATCTTTCAAGGTGCAAATATTTCTTTTAGTTTTATATTCAAACGAAGTTTTGCATCTTGAGAGATTTGATCCTTCTTGACACTTGGTAGATCCAGAGTTAAGATAGATCTATGTTGGTAATTATGCTCAATCATGTACCTAAAACACCCTGCTAGTCAGTAGTTTCCTTGTAGTGTTTTCCTTGTAGTACTCACCATTCTTTCGATACTCCGCCCCTCCCCAAAAACCCAATAAATCATTATAATTTTAAACAACTAAAACTCAAGTTCTTAAAAATCTTTATGAAATTTTAGTTAAAATTAACTAGAAAAAATATCATGAAAAAAACCATTTCATTTATAAATTAAACTACGTCTATAATATTTTAATTAAAAAATATTAAATTTATATAATAATATAATTCCAAATTTTAAAAATATGTTTTTTATTAAAATATTTTTTAATATATTTCTAATTTAGAATATCAATTTTAAATAAATAAATATTAGATAAGGCTTTTGTCTCGTGATAACCATAACGTACGTACATAAACGAATTCACCTTGGTTTTTACGTTATCTACGTACACTCAATTTTAAGATTCAAGTGATAAAGATGAAATTTTGTCCTTTTTTGAATGGTTAATTATGCGATCTATATACTTGTTAATTTAAGAAATTAATAAAAAAAAAACATTAAATTGATTCCAAATCGAACTTTCCCATGAATACAAGTAACCATATTCGGCCGTAGATATATAATAGTATTTGATGTTGAAAACTTAAATAATAAACCCTATTCCTCTTGTACTTATATAATAATATTTGATGTGGAAAGTTATATATTTTTATTTAATAACTTCAATGGGAAAATTCTTACTGACGTTATATACATTGTTTATTGTCTATTTCCTTTCTGGTATTGATATATATATGGTAAAAAAATATTATGTGGACTTTTGTACGTGGGTTGTTATTAATTTTTTTTTTTATAATATTTTTTTTTTAAAAGAGAATTGAGGTGCAAGTTTCTATTGTCCTAGGTATGTGTGAATTTTTAAAATATTGGAAAAAAAAATATAATGGTAGGTTTGATTTTTTTAAAAGTATTCCTGTGTATTTTGCTATTTAATATGTTTAGAATTTGGTAGGGATTCAATTAAAATTACAAGTTTGACATGTGAACTCTTCACAATCGAAGTGTCTTATAGGTTTTTGAGAGTGTTGAATTTATATATGCACTCGTAAAGTCATTTTAAACAACGCAAATCAAGATTTGATCAGAATCCGCTTGAAACTCTAAAAAATCTCACTTAAAAATCCTCTTGAAACTCCAAAAAGTAGCACTTAAAGACTACTCAATATTTAAATGTTTTATATTTTTATTTTTTATGCAAATTATTATTGAAATTTAATTATATAGTTCTTGGTAAGATTATAATTTTATATTGTTTAAATTGCATATTTAAATATATAAATGAATTTGTTTTTATTTTTATTTTTTAAACATTAAAATTATATAATTTCAACTATTAAATTTGTAATTTCAATTATTTTTCTAAATTTTAATTAAATTTCAAATAGAATTGATTAAAAATTATACTTCAATTTTTTTTGTTAGTTAGATAATGTGAAGCTTTAGATAACTGACACACCTATCATGTGACTTCAATAATTGTAATTTAGAGACATCTAAATCGTTAAAATCACCTAAAAATCTCACTAGACTTGAGTCGCACTAACCTTTCAATAACTAAATTTTTACCCACAATATTTCAAATTAGTAACCTCCACCATCTATTCTCCCTTAAACATATATTTAAAAAAAAATAAAAAAAAACATAAAACATTCCAACGGTATATAAAGATCTTTATCCTAGTATCCTTAATTCATTATTTTTTTATCTATCCATATTGTTCTCAAATCTGAAAATCCTCCATTAAATATGTTGAGGTTAGATTGAAAAAAAATGAAATCAATATAAAAAAGAGTCAATGACATTGAGAAGACTTTGACCTAGAGTTTTTGGATTTAAGAACACTTTATCCTCCATCAAATGTATAAGGGTTGATATAAAAAGAATAAACTAGGGTTGATATAAAGGAGATATGATTTAATGGCATTGAGAGGTCAAGTTCTTTGACATTCATGAATATGATATATTTATTTATGGAGTTGATCCCAAAACCATTTCACTGTAAATGCATCTTAATTTTGTAAATGGAGAGTATTTTAAATACAACCCCCACAAAAGATAAGATAGGAATGAATGATTACTCATGCTAAAATGGTGGGGTAATGTTTGGTGCCATCCCCACCTAACCCATTGTTGACATTTTCATTGGTTAAAAAGATAAAAATATAACATGATGGATAAAGACAAAGATGCCATGCCCATAGCATTGGGGGGAGAATCAGGGGTGGCATGACATGAGGTACCTGGGAACATGCCACGTGGTATTAGAGTACCTTAACAGGAGGCTAACATTAAGGATAGTGGAGAGTACAAAAACTGTGGGGGGTTGTTAAAGCATAGTTCCATAAAAGGGAAAATAGTATTGAAGTGGGAATCCTCTGGTGTGAAAGGGAGAGATGCGTGGGGGCATCATCAAATCATTTACTCGTTGATTGATTGAATTGCATGGCATTGTGGGTTTGAAGGGAAATAGTGGGGCTAGGGTTGTTTGGGGTCCCTGTCTAATGTTGTTCAAACGAGGATAGAGAGGGTTCCAAGTCATGTGATGGGCAAGTTGAGTGAATGGGGCATTAATTGCATTAGGTGGCGAGTCTAACTTTACTTCTCCTTTCTCTTTCACAAAATTGAATGCCAAGGTGTTAATGTCTATCAAGGCATTGACTAGGGTGAGCTTTGACTAACAACCACTAATTAATTCATACATGCATGGAGCATCAAAGAGGAGAATGACTCATGCCATTATTCCTTCACCTTTCCTTTAGAATTATTTCATTTTAAATTAAAAAAGAATAATTCCACCGTCTTCTTAATGCAAAAGTCATTATATTAAAATTATATATAATCTCATCGCATTGGCTTTTATACTTTTAAATTGACTTACATAGTAAAATAAGAATTTTCACTAATTCCCCGTTATATTTAATTTTATATATCACATTCAAATATGAAGTCATCCCCTAGGAAAAACCATATCATAAATTAATAAGTCTCTTAATTAAGGTGTTTATTTTATTTTGCAATAAAAATGACATTGGTATTCTAACTAATTTGGCTTTTATATTTTTTAATGGACTCAAATGGTAAAATAAGAATTTTCCCTAATTTCCCATTATATTTAATTTTATACATCACATTCAAATATGAAGTCCCCACCCCCTCCACAAAAAAGCCATATCATAAATTAATTAGTTCTTTAATTATTCTAATCTCTTACTTAAGGTGTTTATATACTGACTTTTCTAGCCTTTTACAATGCCAAAAATTATAGTGAACTCGGGAGGCTTCTCTCCAAGCTTTTTGAGCATCGGAATAAAATCTTAAATCAAAATAAATAATTTGACTTTTTAGATCCGATAGATCATTATTTGGTCTCAGCGGACTCATCATCATCATCATCATTTATTTTGCAATAACGAATAATATTGATATTCTAACTAATTTGGCTTTTATACTTTTTAATCAACTTAAATAGTAAAATAAGAATTTCTCCTAACTTTCCATTATATTTAATTTTATACAATCACATTCAAATACAAAGTCATCTCCCAAAAAAGCCACATCATTAATAAATTTGGCTTTTATATTTTTAATTGACTTAAATAGTAAAATAAAAATTTTCCCTGATTTTTCATTATATTTAATTTTATACATCATCCCCGAAAAGCCATATCATTAATTAATTAATCCCCTAATTATTCCAATCTCTTAATTAAGGTGTTTATTTTATTTTTACAATAACGAATAATATTGGCATTCTAACTTCTTCCCAGTAGTAGTATAATAGGTTGAATTTTTAGTTTGTTTTTTAATGGATTTTCTTTAAAATTTAAGATATAATTTAAAATTATCAAGTTAATAAATTCAAGTATTTAATTATTATTTTTTTACGTTAATGTAATTTTAAATAAGATATTGTAATTTGACCAAGGGAAAAATTAATCTATTAATTAAATATTGTAACAATTAATTATTACATTTTTTGACATTTAAATTTTTATTTATACAATTTTTTTGATTTTATTGATTTTTTTCTTTTTTTTTTTGGATTAATCACATCAACATTATTGGTTGGTCGACATTTCAAACTCTCTAATGTAGTTTGTACCTAATGTGATTTATCTTGATCTTGAGGATAAACCACATTACCACTGTAGACCAACAAGTAATATTGATGTGATTAATCCAAAAGAAAATTTCAAAAAATTAATCCTTTGTTTCAGTGATAATATTTTTCAAAGAAAATTACTTCGAATCTTTCCATTGGTCCTACTACACTCTTTTCAAACATCACATTTTAGCTATCAACTCAAAATGTTAGCTATTTTACCACTTTATACATAATTAAATTCCATAAAGGTTGAACACATGGTTAAAACTTACATATTTTGCAAAATTATAATTTAGTACAACCATATAAATTAAATGGTTGGTAAATGTTAATAGACATCAACACACTTGATAATTTTACATTTTATATTGTTTAGATTAAAAAAATCGTAAAATTTAACTAAATTATGAATTTTTCTTAAATTATTATTATTATTGTTATTTGTAAAAAATAATTGTGCCGAAAAGCCTTCCGTCATGGTAGAGATGTAAATGCCATGTCTTGTCTAGTGATGTTTAACATTGTTGACTTAGTCAAATTACATAAAAAAAAAATGAAAATGAAAATAAAAATAAATTAAATAAAATTATAAATTAAAATAAGATTATAGAATTGAGGCTTATGTGATCATATCAAATTTATGAGAGATTCTTCAGCGTAAATCACATAGAATTTCATTTGTTGACGCGTTCGAACCAACTAGTGTGGTTCATCGTCATGACAAGTTGAAGAATTTCATTTGTTGACGCGTTCGAACCAACTAGTGTGGTTCATCGTCATGACAAGTTGAAGAAACAGATCAGCTTAGCATGTTAAATAGTCTAAGCAGAGTCTCCAATGGCTAAATTGATTAACAACTAATTTTGACTTTAAGACCAAGGTCAAATTTTTATTTATTAATTTAATATTATTATTATTATTAACAGGCATGCTTGCAGGTCTCGAAGTTAAAGACAGATCTAGCTTTTTTGAAGAGATGCAGAGATTCCGTAGTTATCCCGATCTTTACTTTGGATACTATTAGCTCAGTTAGTAATTGTACCTAACTTCTCTTATTT
>APFE030868570.1:76492-94561 GCA_000404065.3 Pinus taeda | reverse complement strand
GGGCTGATGTTCTCAGCCAAAGTTCTGATGTTATCATCCTTGGACATATTTCTGAAGATTTCCCAAGCTATGGGGATAATATAGGTGTGTAAAGCATCTTCCACCAACAGTTTGATGAGTCCATGGTGGGCTAACTGATCTGGGACTCCTGCATTTAGCTTGGTACCACATTCAATTAAAGACTGGAGGAGGAAATATGGGATGCTCAGTTTCCTAGCTGGAGGCAAGTCCATCCCATACCTTAATTCATGTAGCAACCTAAAATGATAACCATAAATGATGCTAACCTCCCTTCACATGTGATATACTTCACTATTTGACAACTGACTTCACTCCAGAGAGGAGGCAAGCTTGTCCTCCTGAACCCGTTTTTGTCTTCTACAGGATGCTCCTCAGGCAAAAAAAATGTTTTCTTAGCCACTTGTCCCAATGACTTCTCCTCTTTGCTCCAGGGGAGCCCCAATGGTAAACCAGTAATTCTACTGATGAAATCAGGGGTAAGTTCTAGGGTCAAACCCCTAAAACTAACTGTGGTATGTGTCTTCGAATGTGGTCTCGGGGACATCAAAAACTCTTCAGTCACCTCCTCATCATAACCCTGAATTCTGTCAAAGAAGGATATTCAATTTGCCCTGGTGAAAAGGTCCACCACCTCAGGGTGCTCATACAATTTGCTAGAGTTTAAGGGTTCTTTCCTCATGAATCCTCCTGGCATGGTGTTGAGTTTGTGTTTTAACCAGCAAAGAAAATGCTCAAGTGGGAAAAAAACAGTGAATCACTGAAACAGAGGATAGCTGAATTCAGTTTTTTTTTCTGAACCCAAGATGGAATTTCTCGTGTGTTCCTCACAATATCAAATAGCAACAATTCCCTTGTTTTAAAACTGCTGTCACCTAGAATTTGACTGTCTGTTTATGAAAATAATTTTTTTTTTACAGAAAAGAGCATAAGGACATAGGTTCTTTTCTCAGCACATAGATAGATATGTAAATTCAGGTTTTTTTTCACACACACAGGCTAGCCTCTACTGCTGCATTTATCTTCCTTACAGGAGAATTTAAAAAAAATGATGAGGAGATTTCAAATGCAGAGAAAAAATTGGGTAAATTCAGTGAAATATGTAGGTAGACTTTTACTTTTTTCTCAATGCACAGGCAGACTTTTACTCTCTTTTTTCAATCTAATGCTGTGTTCAATTCACCACCTTGCACAAACAAATCATGTACAAAGAAGTTTTCCCGAGCCTACCTCGTTTTGAGCTTGAAATTCGACAAAAATTCTGGGTTTTCTTTCTGCAGAGCGGTTCTCTGCCTTTCCTGTAGAACCCTTCCTGTAGAAGGCTCCCAGTTCCTGTAGAACTGTTACAGCTTCCTGTAGAATGCCGATAAGCAGGAGGGTTTTGAAAAATGGCAGAGAACGACTGGTTCACTGCTATGGAAGTGGTACGAAGCTTGTTGCAGCTGCAGGGACGATGATAAAATGGAAACAACGGTGGTGAGAGTATTTCAAAGATGAGTTCGATTGGTTGCTTATCGAGACTTCCGTTGATGGAGGGTGAGCTGGCCAAGTGCATGTTTGCCCCATGCAGACCGTTGTTCCCCAATGCAGTGTTATTATGAACTGTATGTTCTCTGCCTGTTAATCACTTGACATCAATTGCACTGGAGTTCAAAACATCTGTCACTACTTGTTCTTTAAATTTCACGTGAGTTGACTATACACGTACGCTGTATGATTTCTCGCTAAGCACTGTAGAACTGGACAAGGCACTGTCTGAACTGGACAATGGTGGCCAGTTAGCTGGCCACCAATATTGTTTAATCACAACCATCTCACTGTCCATGCAGTTCTTAAATTACATTCATGCAACAGAGGAATGGGTTTAGTCACTTACCTGGAAGTCGAATGCGTTTGCTGTGAGGTGTTATGGCCTTTCCTTCTGCTGCATGCCTTTGTTTCTGTGGATGCATGCTTGTCTAGTTGCTAATACGTGGCTATTTTTCTTGTGCAGGTATCCTCTAGCTGGATCTAAGCTGTAGGAGTCCACTTCCACTTTCAAATTTGCACCCTCATGCTGCTGATACTAGATTTTTGCAGGACAGTGACTTGTTTTCTCCATAGCTCCCAAACGATAGATCAGATTGACCTGAAATTTTTTGAGCATGTTTCTATCATCGTTATGCACCTCCCATAGCAAAATTATGGTCAATGGATGAACAGATTTCGAGAAAAATTGAAAATGACTGAAGGTGACAGAGGTCAATTTCTCGGAAACCGTGCACTGGAATTGGTTGAAATTGCTTGGGCAGGTTACTATCACCCATATGCATCTCCCCATGAAACATGTTTTGAAATGGATGCACGGATATGGAGAAAATGCAAAAATGGCTTAAGTTTATGGAGGCTGATTTCTTGGAAACCGTGCACTAGAATTGGCTGAAATTGCTTGGGCATGTTGCCATCATCCCTATACAACTCCCCATAAAACGGTTTTTTAAATGGATGCACGGTTTTCAAGTTAGGGAAAAAACAAATTTCTTCTCTATGTGTTTTTGTATTAGAGCATTCTGCAGTGTTTCCACAGTAAGGAAAAAACGAGCTTGGGATGTAATGCAGACTTGGGTCTCGGCTGATGAGGAATCTAGATGGAGGGTAACAAGTATGGTGAGTGAAAAACTGCTGCTTGATTTATCATTAAGGAGTTTTTGCTAGCAGTATGAAGAAAACAGGATTTCTGTGTGTGACTGTGCAGGAACATAAAAAAAATGAGTGCAATGGAAGTGTACGGAGATGGAAAAATGTGACATATGGCAATGGATGGAAGCAGGGAGGTTTACAGGCCTCATGGACAAATTCCCAACCTTCGGGTCCTCCTCGGAGATCGATCTTGGCTTGTTTGTAGGCTCTACAAGATCTTCCTGTAGAAGACACAGAACTTCCTGTAGAAGACACCGAACTTCCTGTAGAAGTTGAAATCTCAGTCCGAATGAGACCAAATCTTAGGAAATGGTAGTGGTCATGGAGGAATGGATTGTGAGGGATGCTTGCAGCCTGGTGCTGACCTCTGTCTTTGTTTTGTGCGATCCTCCTAACCTGCAATGTCCTTCCTGCAACCTGCAATTATTCAACAGAAATTAGGTTTATTTTTCTTTTTCTATTTTCTTCTTTCTTTTTCTCTTTTTTGAAAACAATTAGGGCGCTTCATGGAGGTTTTCACCCTAATTACCTGCCCTGGGCGCCTCCAAGGGAGGTTTTCACCCAGGGATCTTATTCTCTTTTTCTTTTCTCTTATTTCCAACCCATTGACCGCCTCATGGAGGTTTTCAATCAATGAGCCAATCTAAGGCGCCTTCGATGAGGTTTTCACCTTAGATTTTTATTTTCCTCTTATTTTCATTTTTTCTTTTTTCTTTTTTCCTACCCTACTCTACTTGAAAAACAAAATCATTTTCAAGTATAAGAATACTTCCAATGGAGCCATGTGCACATCGAGATTAGAGACAAAATGATGTGGAAGCTTGAAATGCATCTTTGACAGGTATCCGGATTTCAGAGACCAAATGATTTGACTTTGAAGGGATCAAACATAGCTGAGGAAGAGAGTACTGCTGCAACTTAGTGACCGTCTGGAACCATATCTTAATATAGCTCTGATATCCTTGGTCCTTTTGCTGATCTGGATCATTCTCCATATCTTCTTTTATCATGACCTTCACATCTTCCTCTTTTTGTTGATTTTTCTCTTGAATACATGGAGGATTTGATGGTAACCATGAGGGAGCTCTCTCAATCTCTAATTCTGATGTCTTTTCTTCATCAAGTGCAGCCCATGGTTCTTCTTTTGAATCTTCTTTTGCTGGATGTGGTCCTTTAATGCTGTCAATATAATCTCTTTCTTGCAATACTCTTCCTGAGCTATGGTGAATATCATTGACCTCAAAAGGAGTTGTTTGGAAATGTTGTGCCTCAGCATTGTAATTGGGTTGAGCTACTCCAATGTGCAGGTTTGGAAATGGTGGTACTGGTAATTGAGTGGGGGTGTATATTTGAGATGGATGTGGATGGAGTTGTGGTTGGGCAGGTGGTTTCCCACTATATACTTGCTGAGCCTGCTTGTTATTTGGGTTCGGGTTCGGTTGAGCAGGCATTTGGGGTTGCCTTGGTGGAGCAGGAGGTAATGGTTACGGTTGAGCAGGTAGTGGAGGCAAAGGAGCGGGAGGAGAGTTGTATTGGGGCCTCCACCCCTGATGAGGTGCATTCCACTGAGGTTGTCGCTGAGCATAAAAGTGAAAGTAATGAGCAACTGGAGGAGCATGGTATTGAGATGGATACGACCAAGGAGGGGGTGTGGACCAAGAAGGATGAGCAGGGGGACCCCAAGTAGGCATGGAAGTGGCTGGATAGGGGTTGTAATAAGTCTGGAATGTCCCTTGCATTCCCGCTGGTAAGGTCTGGGTCCATGTGGCCTCCTTTGGTTCATGAAATAGAGTGGTTCAGTGGCTCCTTTAGCCCTCTGATATGCAGCTTTGATTCTGGGTAAGGAAGGGCACTGATTTGTAGGATGGTCTTTTTCACAAACAAAACACACTTCTATAAAGTGTAATGGACATTCGTTCCTAGGATGCTTTCTAGTGCACCTAGGACAAAAGATGGCCAAAGCCCTCTTGGCTTCCTCTTGCTTCCTTTGGATCTGCAAGGTATCCATTTGCATGGCAAGAAACTGTCTCATCTCGCTCTTGAAATCTTCCATTAGATTTTCACATTCACCTCTAGGGATTGAGTTGGAAGAAAAGGTATTGCTTCCAACATTTCTGTTTTCAGCCATTTGCTCCAGAGGAATGTTTTCTTTTTCTTCTCCCCTAGAGGTTCTTCAAAATATGTCTTGCTATCCACCTAGGGGTTCTTCTTAATCACAACCATCGAAGAAGAGAGAAGGTTGGCTGTGTGAAGCAGCGGGGGTGTTGTGCAAACATTTTTCTGACTTATCTCTACTCCTACAAGGCATGAAAGGAAATATTTTTGGTTGATTTTTGTTTTTTTTTCTGCATGTACTTGCAAAACTAAAATAGATTGAACTGCAGCTAACTAAAATCTATCTTGTTGAAATGAAAATGCAGAATTGAAATGAAAGCAGGAAAGGACTAATCTATGTTGCTAAAATGAAATGCTAAGCTACGCTTGCAGAATTGTAATGCTAATCTATACTTGCATAATTGAAATTGCGGAATTGAAATGCTAATCTATGAAAGCGGGAAATATTTAAACTACGCTTGCTGAAATGAAATGAAAGCAGGAAATGTTTAATCTACTTTTGCGGAAATGAAATTGCAGAATGGAAATGAAACAACTACTCTACTCTTGCTGAGATAAACTACTTAGCAGAAGGTTGTAGTAGAAAATAGAAGAAAAGCAGCAATCACCCATACTCTTACGCTTCCCCGGCAATGGCGCCAAAAAGATGGTGGGCTCCAGTATTGCAGCAATGATGCTGCAACTCCTGGGACTCCCTTCTTTACTTTTATCAAACCGGTTGTTCGTAACAAACTTGGAAGTGACGGTGCTATATGCACAAGTACTAGCTCTTGCCGCAGGCTGTCACTTGATCAGCTGGCACAAGTCCGCTAGGAGCTTAAGTCAACTTCTATGAGCTCTTAGAAGAAGCTTTTAACTATGATGGACGAAAGCTAACTCAAAAGAGGCTAGTCTACTTGCAGAAAGAAGCTGAAAGCTGAAAAGAAACACAAACCCTAGTTTTACCGACTAGCCCTACTGGTGCAAGAAAAGAGATAAAAGCGGTGGAAATGGATGCCAATGACTTTTAGAAAGGTAAAATGCATGTAACTAAGCTACTTCTGCAGTAAAATCTGGAAAAAATATCTTTTTGCATTTTTGAGTAATTTTGCAGAATTATTATGCATGTGCTTTAACTATTTTTGACTGTGCAGAGGTTGATTAGCAAAAGGAAATGGGGTAGGCGCTTGCAGGAGGTTGGGAAGGTGAAAAAAGGGCCTAAGGGGTCCCTAGCACCCTTCCAGAGAGTTTCACAGTGATCAGATCTCGAAAAACCGCTCACGTGAACTTCTATAGGAAGTTTGCAGGGGTTCTACAAGATGTTCTATAGGAAGATCCGAAAGAGGATTTTGGAGGGTTGATGGTGGAAAAACGGTGGGAAAGTGGAAATGGAGGATGGATGAGGATGAAAAGGGGTCTAGGACCTGGTAAATGAGGCTAAGAAGTGATTAAGGTAGTTGGATTCGTTCAAAGATGGAAGGAGTGATGTTGCACAAGAATGTAGGAATTACGGCGAATTGGAAAAGTGTTGCAAATGAAGGGAAGGAATCTTGGATTAGGGGTTGGAGCAGGTTGTATGATGGAGGAAGCATAGGCAGGGAGGTATTACAAGTGTTCTGCACACTATTTTCCAAAACTGATGGAACAAAAACTAGGAAAGCCAACGATCTAGCTATTTTGACCTAATCTGACCTAAAAACCAGAAACATGATGAACAAAAGTTTATTGACAGAAAATCATGCAAGATAACTATGGAAACTAAGTAAGAACAGATCTTAAACATGCAAGTACAACTGGTATCAACTTTCCTAACTAAAAATCTAACACTAGCAATTGCATGAAGAAGCAAAAACAGTGTTTTTGTGGCAGCAAGTATGCCTTGGTCTCAGCTCATGGTCCCAGGGAGGGAGAGATGGGATAAGGATTGCATGATGGCCTTTTTGCAGATCCTTTCCTTTACCAAACTGTTAAATTAACTTGAAGTATGAAAAGCTACTTTGATCATCAAAAACAACGTAAGTACCAAAACAAGATTTTAACCTAAATAGCAAAAATTATTCTATGAATGCAGCAAAGACACATAAAAGTACACAAAGGAGGTATTCGCACTTGGGTTGGGCCCAACCCCAAGAGCTACAACTTCCTAAGAAAGATTAGAACTGGTGCAAAGCTGGATTCATCTTCATTGATCAAAAAATAATAGTTACATCCCCAAAATTGTCGACAAGAAAAATCTCGAAAATGTGATGATATAGAGCTGCACTAAAGTGCGAAAATGGACTAACAAAATGACTAACCTATTAACTAAAATCTAACTACAATCTAACTAACAAAGCTGAGGCCCTAAGCCTTCTTATTTATACAAATGGGGACCTCCGACAGTCCTAAAATCAAGGAACTCGGCTTCTTGGAACTGAAGATAACAACAGTCTTACTTGACTTGTTTAGTTTCCCCTTGGCTTTGTGCTCCGTGTTTTGATGGAGAATTCGAGGTAAAGGCTCATAAATGAAGAAAACACCTTCCTACAAATCCTCTCCTTTGTTCTTCCATGAATTTGGCTGCGAAGTGCTCATTAAACCTTTGATTTTGTCTCAAAATTGACCGAAAATCTACATAAAGCACACATTAGACTTTTTGGCATAATGACTAACCCAATTCACTCTATTAGCATAAATATAATCAAACACATGCAATAAACTAATGAGAATGATGGATTAAGTCGAATTAGGAGGCTGAATGAGCCCATATAATTACCCATTTCTGGAGCTCATCACTTACTAAAAATCTTTGTACATTCCTTGTGTTGCTTCCTTTACAAACCTTGTAGGGTTTCCTAATGTAGGGTTTCCTCTTGTAGGATTTCCTAATGAAGGGCTCCTTCTACAACAATGCTTCTTTCCTTTTATTGAAGTCCCCCTCTTGATCTTTTAAAGTATTTATGCAAACTTTCCTTCCAAGGAAAACGCAAGAGAGGATTATAAACAAGTACAAATAAAACTTAGACAAATAGAGAGAATCAATAATAAAAAGGAATAAAGAATATGATACTTATATTTTGTGAAAAAGGTGGGGAAACTCCCTCTTGATCTTACATCAACCTTGACTTGTGAGGGATACCTTTAATTCATTAAAACAACTCAAGAACAAAACACATTAAATCTATAAACCCTAAAAGAAAAATTTAAAACAAAAAAACTATACTATAGGTAAAGGATATATGAGACTTAATAAAATAAGTCTTTGACTTCAAATTCCTCTGCATTAGACTTCTTTGGAGGGTTATCATCATCAACAACATTTGCTTGATCCCTTTCTCTCTTCTTGTTCTTAGGATTATCAGGACATTGATTCTTATAGTGTCTAATCTTGTGACAATTATAGCATTCTATTTTAGAGAGGTCAATCTTCCCTCGATTTTTCTTTGGTACCTTAAACTTTTTATATCCTCCTTTCTTCTTGACATGTGTAGAGTAGGCATTCAAAGTATTTTCTTCATTTTCTTGCTTGCCTTCTACTAGGGAAAGACGGGCTTCTTCTTGTCTACACGTAGACCACATTTCTTCGAATGATGGAGAGTTCTTCCAACTACTAATTTCAACTGCAAATGCATTCCAAGACTTTGGTAGTCCTAGAAGGGTAGGAATCACAAGTTCTTTTTTAAGGACTACTTCATCAATTGTTTGAAGTTCAACTCTAATACGGGAAATCCTTACAAAATAGGAGGACATTGTATCATCCTTTGTCATCTTAACTGTTTGGAGTTCATTCTTTAGACTTGCCACTTGCCCAATATTCTTGATAGTAAATAGCTTTGAGACAGCATCATACATCTTTATTGAAGAGTCTAGTGTGGATATGTAGGGAATCAAGTTGTCTTTTACTCCATCCACAATAAGTTCATGGCAAGAATATCAGTTTCTTTGTAATCCTCTTTCCCTGCATCATATGAGGGTTGATTTTTCCTAGAACAAAATCCGATACCTTATTCTTTGCAAGGATGAGGTTGATCCTTGTCTTCCATGCTCTATAGTTAGATGTTCCTTGAAGCTTGTTCTCATATTTCATTAATGAGGCCATAGGTGTACTTACTTGATGAAAACTAGACTTCCTTCCTTCTATCAAATGGGCTTCTTATCTCCTTATGATCTTTCTTGATAACTTCTCTTGAATTCTTCCTTAAGATGACGAGAGCTTGTTGACCTTCTAGCGCCCGATTTACCTTCTTCTTCACCTTAGCTCTGATACCATGTTAGAAAATCACAAAGCAGAAAGATTTTTTTACTTGATAGTTACTTGTGATTTCTTTGAATTCTTATTAGCTTCTTTTATATCTTATTTTATCTTCTTATCATCAAGCAACTGCCAACAACACAAGTACATGAATATCAACACAACAAAGGCACAGGATGTAGGTTCTCAGCCAGGGCTAAAACCCCTCTTCTAGTGGAAAACCCAAAAATTCTCCTCGTTTATAGAACCTAATTAAATGAGATGACCAATACCTTTTGACCAAGACAAAGACTTCCTCCAATCCACTAAGTCAGCCTCCCAAGATGATTAGCTTAAACTCCAAAAGTCAACTCAAGTCAAATTGCTTCAATCTTGCAACAAATTCCTATTTCGGCCCTCCTACTTCAGATTTTTTGCCCTACTTAGACCTGCAACTTCGACCCTCTCGCAACAACCTAGAAACTTGCACGTGTGGTAGAAAAACTTTAGCTTCCTTTGACTTGGCAAATGTCTCCTTCTTCATTAAGGTTTTCTCCTTTTTTTCTAGGTAATTCACACTTCTTTCTTTCTCCTACAACTGTAGATCGAACTTGCTTGATTAGATCATCAAATGAGGTCGAGTAGCTGCTTAGTTATAGTGGTTGTAGCTTCCTTTTGAGGCTGACTTGAAGAACTTGAAGCCAACTTGGTGGAGGATGGTTATATGACCAATTTACATCAAAAAATCATTTTCTTTCTTGACACACAAAGTCCAATAAGGGTCTATTACATAATGACAAGGACCATGACCTATGACATAAACTCTAGAAGCCTTCAATGGAGGCTTTGACCTAGAAACAAAATAAATAAGCATGAAACCCATGCTAATAAATAAATTTTCTTTTATAAATTATTTTCTTTCTTTTCTTTCTTTTGACAAATACATTACATTATGACTCAAATACAATTATGAAGACCGACACTAGTTACAATTCTCAACACTACTTGGTTTTTTAGGACATTGTCTTTACATACATTGCTTGGGATATATATGTGATGCCATTTTTTGTTTTGAAGAAAAGATAGATGCATGACAAAGATCAGTGTGTTATGCAGAGATCAGTGACAGGAGCTAAAAGAGTTTGCCTATGAATTTGATGGTGTTGCTAAGTGTCTTCCTTGCAGGAATTTTCATGTTGTTATGATCTTGCTTAAAGGATTGCAGTGATAGAAGTCTGTGACTTATATTGTGATTGTCATAAGGGTTTTGCAAAGAATTTCATATACTTTGGATCATGATAACTTGTCCCATTGCTAGAAAAGGATTTGTATTAACATGTTGCATAATTCTATAGGTCGAGATCAACACTTTTGTTGTAGGGAGTAAATGAATGCGTAGTGCAGAAAACACAGGGGCTAATGAATTTGATGTGTTGATGCTTGTCCTTTAAGATTACACTGAGTATGGTTGTTGATTAGTGCAAAGGTTGAAGAATTGTCCTGTTTTCAGCTCCTTGTATTGATAGAGATTTATGTACTCGTTGGTTCTGCAAAATTGTCTATTATTGAATGAAAATTTGAAGAAAGTATAACTAGGTTCGGTCTTCATAATGACATGATCTTTCTAAACGATGTAATAAAAGGAAATAAATTATTTTTATGCCTTGCTACATGGGTTTCATGAGCAAGAAGTGTCACTAGGTGAAAGACTTCTTCTTGATGTCTTTAGGATTTATTTATATGTCAAAGAGTCATGTCATGTGTATAGAAACTCTTCATGAGTTTATGTAAATGTATTCATGTCCTCAAAGTTGTGTAACAACCCTCCAAGACCAAGATCAATACCTCAAAAGAAAGCCTACCGAAGTCTGCTAGCAAAACATCAAAGAAATCCTAATGTCGGCTCCAAAAATGAATTAAATGTATAAATGGAAGTGATGTCGGCTTGGCATAAAGACATGTCAGTTCATAAGTACAAGTCAGCTCAAATTAAGAGCACACACTACTATAAATACCCACGAAGGGTCAGTGCAAATGACACAAGGAAAATTTTGTAGGCCTCTAAAATTTCGCATAGGAGCAGAGCCGTAGTAGGGTTTGAGTGCACCTCGTTTGGGGTTTAGGTGCAGTCATGATCTCGGATGTATGGAGCATAAATAACTTCGAACGAGGACGCAGCAGTGAGCTGAAGTCTGGGCTCAACACATTCTCGGCATATACCTGATCTTCATGATGACAATCTCGGCATCAAAGATAGACTGATCTCGCATGACAGAGAAGCAGTCATGACTAGATCTTGGAGACGCAGCATTGATCTATGTTCTGGGCTAACCACACTCTCGGCATACCTGTGAACATCTCGGATGAATGAAGCAATGAAGATCTCGGACAAAGATACAATGTTGATGGATCTCACATAGCAGTCCTGGCACATAAATCTCGGTGACATCCTTATAGCAATCTAAACACATTGAACAACAGTACAAGGTATAGATCTACATACTCAGCATAGTGTCTCAACATTATCATGGTGATGGAATAAGTCTTTGTAAGGATAGTGATGCTCAACATTCTTGTGAAAGGTGATGCTCGAAGTCTACAAGCAAAACATCAAAGGAATCCTAATGTCGGCTCCAAAAATGAATTAAATGTATAAATGGAAGTCATGTCAGCTTGGCATAAAGACATGTCGGTTCATGAGTACAAGTCGGCTCAAATTAAGAGCACACACTACTATAAATACCCACGAAGGGTCCGCGCAAATGACACAAGGAAAATTCTGTATGCCTCTAAAATTTCACATATAGGTGCAGAGCCGCAGTAGGGTTTGATTGCACCTCGTTTGGGGTTTAGGTGCAGTCATGATCTCGGATGTATGGAGCATAAATAACTTTGAACGAGGACGCAACAATGATCTGAAGTTTGGGCTCAACACATTCTCGACATATAGCTGATCTTCATTATGACAATCTCGACATCAAAGATAGACTGATCTCGCATGACAGAGAAGCATTCATGACTAGATCTCGGAGACGCAACATTGATCTATGTTCTGGGCTAACCACGCTCTCGGCATACCTGTGAGCATCTCGGATGAATGAAGCAATGAAGATCTCGGACGAAGATATAGTGTTGATGGATCTCGCATAACAGTCCTAGCATATAGATCTCGGTGACATCCTTATAGGAGTCTAAACATATTGAACAGCAGTACAAGGTATAGATCTACTCAATATACTGTCTCAACATTATCATGGTGATTGAATAAGTCTCTGTAAGGATAGTGATGCTCGACATTCTTTTGAAAGGTGATATATAGTCACAATGATATCATAGTGTTCAGATCTGCGCTCTAGTGATCTCAACGTGAACATGTATCTCTGAAGCAGTCACTATATGCAGTAATGAAAGAAACAATGATCGCCACAATAAGGAGGGTCAGTGTCGACAAAGGTAAGTGACAAGGATCATGATCTTACTGTGCAGTAAAGTGCAGTCATGATCTCAAGGAAGGTGTAGAGATCATCTCAGCCTCCAGGTGCAGTGATGGTGTATGATGCTCTCAACAACCTTGCAGTAGTGATGAAGTTCTTGGAGATGCATAGTGATGACTTTAGAGGTGCAACAAGATAATGATCTCAGCAGTGATCAAACAAGAGGATTGATGTCTTGGTCTTGAAGAGGCAGAATGTGTCAAGGGTCATGGTCTTGGTATTCGTTAATGGAATCTCTATAAGAAGAATTTTGTGTGGCTTTTCCTCTCCAAGAGGGAGAGGTTTTGGTCCGGGCAGAAAGCCAAATATTTGTGTTCTTGTCTCTTTTGTTCTTGATAGAAGTTTGATGAAGCTAACACACACACACACACTAATAATGAATGAAAGATCAAGTTAAGATTAATTGTATGAATACTTCACAAATTGTTATCATGTTAAGAAGAATTGCCCTAATTTATGTGTGCCCTAGATTCTTCAACAGGCACAGGGCAAAGATCTATTGTGTGTGATGACGTTGATTGTCCTGGAGCGTGGTGGTTGAAGGGATTATTTGTGTCTTGCAAGTGGCATAGCTTCAGTAACTAGTCTTCATTGACAGAGTATAGGGGTTGTTTCCATAATAAGCTTGCATACTAAGGGGCAGTTGTGCATGTTACTATGATGTATTTTAGCATGAGTTTGATGAGACTAGCATTCTGAATATTGTTATCTTGTATGGTGAAAGGTCAATGCTGCAATTAGCGTTTTGCAGATATACTATCTTGATGAGGGTTTGGTTTGGCATTTGAGCTAGGGTTTAATGCTCTATTGAGTATATGTTGTAGAGAAGGTTTAGATTGATTAGGGTTTGAGAACCCTAGCATAGATTGAACAATAAAGACCTAAGGTTTGTCAGATACAAAGTTGAATGTCTAGGGTTTGTACACTCTAGACCAAACTTGAAGAATTATTAAATTCTAGGGTTTGGCATTAAAACCCTAGCCATAAAATTGTAAACCCTAACCAATCATAAGGGCTGGAGAAGATGACCAACTAAACCCTCGAATTGATTACTTCAGCAAGCAAAACCAAGATCAAGAGGGAGCTGATTTACTCTTATGAGATAAGTATTTTCCTGACTATTTCTATTGTTGTTTTATTTTTAGTCTCTTATCTTGGTTTATCTTGCTTGATTGTATTTGTTCTTCCTTGGCCTCTTAGTGAGGATTGCAGGTACATAATGAAGACTGTCAAAGATGTGGCAATTGATGGAAGAACGAGGTGACAAGAAGACTTGTGATTGATGAGCATTAAAGGGAGCAGACATGATCAACCTAGTTGAAATATTTTTTATTTGTTGTGACTTCCAAAACGGGTAGAAGGCTTGTAGAAGGATGTTGATCCAAATCCACTAAAGATGAACCTCCTCTATATATTTCTGACTAAAGTCGAGAACCTAAAGGGAGTTGATCAAAGAATCTTGGTTTGAAGCTTAATGAACTTCTTGTTGAGATCTGGCATTATAGACTGTGAGTCCATGGACATCTTCATGACATAGAATTTGAAGAAGCTTTGCTATTGAAGCTTACTTATTGGCTCGTTGAATTATTTAATGCATGAATTTACACTTTTGGGTGCTATATGAGCCTAAATGACATGGGTGTCTTATTGCATTGCTGATTTATGAAGCAATTGGGCTTTGGAAGTTGTTTTCTGGCTTGTATTATCTATTATACATGTCTATTGATGAGCGGGTTGCTAATTATTGTCTAAACTATGTTACAGGTAACAGACTGCAAGAATTCTCTGACTCTGATTGGGCTAGAAGTACTGGTGGAAAGAGTACAACCGGTGGATGTTTCTATCCAGGCTCTCTTATGGTTTCTTGGATGAGCAAAAAACAATCTTCTATGGCACTAAGTTTTGTTGAGGCAGAATACATGGCAATATGTGCAGTGACTCAAGAAGCAATTTGGCTTGAAAAATGGCTTGTCAGTTTGTTTGATTAGATGTTGGAAACCACTGTGATATTTTGTGACAATCAAAGTTGTATAAAGTTGTCAGAGAATCTAGTGTTCCATGGCAAGTCAAAGAATATTGGCATCAAATATCACTATATTCGTGACATGGTGCAAAAGGGAGCAATGAAGCTCTAGTACATCTCCACTAATGAGCAAGCAAAGCCTCTCCCCAAAGGAAAGCTCGTGTACTTCAGAGATAAGTTGGGACTTGTGGAGCATGCCTCTCTAGTTGAGAGGGAGCAATGATCTTCCTAGATCATGTTATTCTTCGCATATAGCATTGTAGTCCCTATGTTAATGTGACCTATATAGGAAGAATGTTTTAATGGATTAGATAGCAACTGGGACAGACATTCTCCTTATGTCTTGTACTATGACATAAATAGGGATAGTATCCTTGTGTCTTGTACTATGACATAAATATGGATATTATCCATGTGTATTGTGCCTTGACCTGAATAGGGAGAATAGTCCTGTGAGCATCTTCTTGTATCTTCTACTTTGACCTGTTGAAGAATGTAACTAGTATCGATCTTCATAATTGTATTTGAGTCATGATGTAATGTATTTGTTTATAATAAAACAAAATATTATTATTAAGCATGGGTTCCATGCTTTGTTTATTTGTTTCTAGGTCAAAAGCCTCCATTGAAGGCTTCTAGGTTTGTGTCAAAAATCAAAGTCATATTCATTATGTAAAGGACCCTTCTTGGGCTCCTTATGTTAAAGAAGAAAAATATGTTTTGTGTTTAATAAGTCTCCATCCTCTACTAGTCAGCCTCATTGAAAGGACACGTCTTCACATCTAAAGAGTATATATACAAGTGTTATTCGACCTATTGAAGAGGTGACACACACACACATTTGATCTACTATTGAAGAGACAAGAAAAGGATGCGAAGGGCAAGAAAAGGAGAAACAACTCAAGCGAAGAAGGAAGAGAAGTTTGTCAAGCTAAGAGAACAATATATTTATGTTTTCTACCACACGTGTGAGGGATTTGAAAGCTAGTTGCAGGGGCCGAGGATGAAGACCGAATTGTAGAAGTTGCAGAGAAGAAGAGCCATGATTCTAGATGACTTCATTGAATTGTGCTGGGGGATGACTTGGTGGATGAAGGGGGTCTATGTTTTGGTCAAAAGGTCAATATTGTATCAATTTGATTTGAATCTACTAATCGAAGAGTTTGACTGGGTTTTCCACTTCATAGGGGTTTTGCCCTAGCAGAGTCCCTACATCTTGTGTTCTCTTGTTGTCTTTATGATCTTCATAAGTTTTTGACAGTTGTCTTGATGATGAATATATAATAACAAAAAAAGAAGTAATAACTAATCACAAGAAATTGTCAAGTAAAAGAGAAATCAGAGTAATAATCCCTAGTTAAGTTGCCCTAGATTTCTCAACATGACTTGTATGTGGTTGTAGTCTCTGTGTCTAGTACAATGACCTATATAGGAAGATGGACATTTTTGTGTGTCTTGTGCTATGACTTGTATAGGTCTGAAGTCCCAGTGTCAAGTATAGTGACTCGTATAGGAAAATAGGTTTAGAGGCTACTTGATTGGATAAGAGCCTCCCAAGATCTAGCTCAGATCTCATTTCAGAGAGAGCTTGTTGTTAGCATGCATGGAATTGCAGTACTCAAATTCAGAAGTACTAGCTGATTGATTTATGTCTCTTTGGTAGACTATGTATGGATATGATGGTACCACGGTTATGAGACATTGATTGATGTCTCTTAGGGAGACCATGCATGGATAGTACCATGGTGATTTGGTACTGGTTGTTTGATGCTGGTGGTGATGAATTATTGATGTTGATCTAAATCTTGAGCTTTCCTTAGAGAACCTTTTCAACTTGTATGACATCTTGACTATGATTATGAATATCTCCCTAGCTAAGAGGGAGTGTTGAAATTGTAGCTATGGTCGGTCTTCATAAAAATTATTTATTTTCATTGTATTTGAGAAAAACAAAATTATTATTTTTATTTATAATTTCAATTGGCTCCCCAAGTGCTAGGTTGGCTCTTCTAGATGATCAAGTCGACTTGCCTTGAACTCTCTCATTCATGTCACATGATGGCTAGTTGGCTTGCCTTCAAACGCTCTCATTTAGGTCACATGATGGCTAGTTGGCTTGCCTAGAAACTCATTCAGATCACATGATGGCTATATAAAGAGGTTAATTTGCTCTCCTTGTGATGCAATTCGAACACACATACCTTACTCATCTGCTCTCCTATGTGAAGTGGTCCGAGATTTATAGATCTGCTCATTACATTTATCATTTGAAATCAGTGATTACAGATCTGTTGATTATACTTATGACTGAAGTCAGAAGTTCAAGATCTTCTCATTATACTTATGTTCTGAAGTCAGAGGTTCGAGATCTGCTCATTACACTTATGATTTGAAGTCAGAGGTTGAAGTCAGTGACCAAGATATTCTTATTATACTTATAATATGAAGTATGCTAACTGAGATTTGCTTATTATACTTGTGATTTGTACTTTGGTGATTGAGATTTGATTATTATACTTCTGATCTGAAGTCTGGTGACGGAGATCTGATTATTATATGTGTGATCTAAAGTCTGGTGACCAAGATCTCCTCATTATTAGATGTTTGTTTTGTTCATGACTAAGACTAGGTCGAGATATAAGCCTATATCTAAGCTCTAATCTGATTATGAGTCTATTCAAGGTTTGACCTTTAGGAGATCCATTATCCAAGTATTGTCTATTATGCTATGGTGAGAGGATCAGACTCTGGGTGGTGAACTTGTTGGAAACTCTATTGGACAACTTGTTGACATTGTGTTGCAGATATTTACATTGGAGACTTGGCACTTGTGAATGTCGTCTTGTGGGTAGTATTATATATGTCTAGATGTATTCTTGAAGGATCTCCATAAGGAAAATCTTGGTTGGGTTTTCCCCTTTGAAGGGTTTTTCCTTGGTATCTGACCTAAACATTGGTGTCTTTCAGTATTGTTCACTGTGATCTCTTCTTTCTCTTTATTGTTATTGGTTGAATTTTCGAAGTATAATTATTTGATGAAGAAAAATAAATTGTAATAAGCTTACAAATAATTATCAGTAGATCAGAAATATTGCTTGTACATCTTGTAATTGGTTTTTCAACAGGTTCTCCTGGAATCCAATTTGGCCTTTAAGGGGATTTGGACTCTTTAGATAATGATCCCTACAACTAGAAAATTGTGTTTTTTTACTGCAATTTGGCCCTCCTCCTAGGAATTATTTCGACCTCCAAGAATAAATTGGCCCTCCAAGATAATTCGACCCCTACACAAATAATTCGGCCTCCTTGAAGAATTAATATATTTCACTTCCCCCAATTAGTTTGACCTTTGTAATGTAATTTCTCTTTCCAAAATAATCTCGGTCTACTATAAATACATTGATCTCCCGAACCCCAGATTTTGACGATTCTCAACCTAAGTTACCAGAAAACGGATACGGGTACGGGGTTTGAAACGGATACGGCAAATTTTCAAAAAATCTGGATACGATACGGCAGGAAACGGCACATAATATATATATATATATTAA